>CAUYRH010112700.1:0-53275 GCA_963574655.1 Perodicticus potto | reverse complement strand
CTAGTCTATCAGATAATGCAGAGACAGAGCCAGACCTCCCTATTTTAATTTATTTATTTATTTGAGACAGAGCCTCAAGCTGTCACCCTGGATAGAGTGCCGTGGCATCACAGCTCACAGCAACCTCCAATTCCTGGGCTCTGGGCTCAAGCAAGTCTCCTGCCTCCACCTCCCAAGTAGCTGGGACTACAGGCGCCCGCCACAACGCCCGGCCATTTTTTTATTTTTATTTTTTGGTTGTAGCCGTCATTGTTGTTTGGCAGGTCCAGGCTGGATTCGAACCGGCCAGCTCAGGTGTACGAGGCTGATGCCTTAGCCCGTTGAGCCACAGGCGCCAAGCCCAGACCTCCCTATTTTATTTTATTTATTTATTTTATTTATTTATTTATTTATTTATTTTGGGGTTGCAGCCGTCATTGATGTGTTGGCGGGCCCGGGCTGAATTCGAACCCGCCAGCTCAGGTGTACGTGGCTGGCACCTTAGCCAGTTGAGCCACAGGTGCCAAGCCGACCTCCCTATTTTAAACCAGAATCTTAAACTCTGCTGCCATGTCTTATTGAACAAACATACCACCTGTAAAGCCTTCTCTAAGATATTATATATTTAAGACTTAACCACTCTGTGGTATTCACTGTGTTTTCCTTGTACTCCAGTCATAAGTCATAAGAAATTAAATATAAATTATAGTGGTTAATAGAGTACCTGGTACACAATGGACATTTGCTAAATCAACTGTTACATTTTATAAGTGTGCTACTTGGTAAAAGAAAAACTTTTAAATAAAACACTTAAATAGCTTTTAGAACATGTCACTATATTCTCTAGCTAAATTATCTGATCTGTTTCATGGTGTAGCTAATTTTGAATATTTTCTCACAGACTAACATGTAGAAGCCAACAAACAGACCCTTGCCACTTGTGTGAAGTGGCTATTTAACCATGAAGTAAACTGCTTTTATTGCCATTGCCCTGCGGATATGTCCTTTCTGGCAGCACTGTCCATATTTGGTGGCTCTGCACGGAGAGCCAGGTGGTGCAGAGAAGCCTCGCACAGTGAAGCGTGGATATATCTAGACCTGACATTTGTCATCCCTCACCGCTGACGGGAAGGGGAAAATCTGTTTTTCCATATGTTTATGCTTTTTTTTTGCCTGCAGTTTTATCCAGATGGTCTTATGAACATTGTTTACTTTGGGATGCTATCCCAGATGTTTTAAAAACTGGATAAACGTGGTACAGATACATAAATCATTTGCATATTAAAATTATTTTTAAAATGTGTTTTTGCAAGATTGATATATAATTCTGGGAACATTTTCCTAAGTAAATATATTTATATACTTCATGTCTTTCACTTAGTTTCCTGATATTAAGAAATACTAATGCACCATCCATAAAGAATGTTAAAACTAAAATACTTCTGAGGCGTCGTATTTGTTCAAGGCTGCACATACCCCAATCTGTAAGAGTCTTGCCCTACTATATTGTATAATTCTTCTCACTGTACATAAATAACTGAGGAGAATTTAGGTGGTAAAATGATAATGGGTTAATAATGAGAAGATTACCATTGTGACTCTGGCCAAATCACTTTATCTGTCAGGGACTGAGTTTTGTAAATATCAAATCTGAGTTAATGCCTTGCCTGAAAAGATGAAGTAATATTTGGATTTCATGACTCTTCTATTTTTAATGTTAAAAATCACTATGAAACCATCTATTGGCAGCAGCTATAATGAACGTCTGAAACCTTCCTTTTCCAGGCTCTGGTTGGAATCCTAGATGTAAACAAGAAGCAGACTGTTCTGTCTGCAAACCCAGCCAGGATCCATATCTGAGTTCCTGTTTACTGTGTGGTCCTTAAGTACTGATTGGCTTTTTTTTTTTTTTTGCTTTTCTATTCACTTTGCAGGTTTGAATACTGTCTGGCCTTTCCCTCCTTTTCCTTTTTTCCATGCCTGGTCTCTGTACCTCAGTGACCTTCTTCATTGATGATGCTGGCCTTTTCCCCTAAGCTCTAGTGTGGGGTTTATTTCTTATCACTTATTTTAATACATGGAGGACTGGAGAAGAGACTATTTTGCTGAGTTTCTGCTCTAACTCAGGATCCTAGGAGTTAAAATTAACTCCTTGACATCTGAACAGCAGATAATTCAATAACTGGTAACATTTGAGGAATGACCAAACAAGAATAAAGGAAGAAAAATGTTAATAGGGTTTATTTTTAAAAGCTGCATAGGATAAAATTTGTTAGAACTTGGAAGAAAAACTTTTTCCATGAAACAGATTTGCTTAATGAATGAAACATGTTAGAAACCACTAATTTTTCTCAAAAAGAAAAAATTTCCACATGTTAAAAGGAAAAACCAAGAAATTATGAAAACCACAAAAGCAAAATGCATATTAACAATTCAGCCAATCCAGGTAGAAGTATAAGGGGGAAAAATACCTAGAATGTGTAGAATATGAATAAAGATAAGAAAAAACGTGAGCGCAGATACACGGTAGACATGGAGGATGGCTCACCAAGATGAAGATTTTGGCACAATAACATTTTGGGGAGGTTGGAGGATCTCAGAGCTGTTTTAAAAGTACAGAGTGCTAACTGTGCCAGGTGCTTCCTAATCATCACTTACAAACCCTCTATGAGCAAATGTTAGCCTGGCTTGATCCTGGGGCCATGAATCTAGGTGCTTTCACTTTGGCCACAGTCACAGGTGCTGAGTTAATCTGTATTTGAACCAACAGGATATGTGTGTCATCACTTAGTTCCTGAGACTAAAGCTTCTCTTTGCTTTCTGTTCCTGTCCCTTAAACAGGCCACCTCATTTCCAATTCTGTTTGCAGAAGTGGGGAGATATCTTAATGTATTTCCTCTTAAGAACTCATCAGATGGGCATGGTAGCTCATGCCTGTAATCCTAGCACTTTGAGAGGTCAAGGTTGGAGGATCGCTTGAGGCCAGGAGTTCAAGACCAGCCTGGGCAACATTTTTGAGATCCTATCTCTATAGGAAAAAAAAAAAAAAAAACTCATCAGAGATAGAAGCTAAACTGTATTGGGTATGTTGTTTGATGTTGTAGATTTTTATCTATGTTGAAATATCATGCGTATTCTCCCGTGCTGTGCCCTGGTGGAAGAGCAGGACTGAGAGAAGCTCCTTGTTCTCGATCAATCAGCCACACATTTAAAATTTAATTAGTAATGCGAGTCTGCATGTCAGTATTAGATGAAGAAAACACATAATTGTAAAAAACTGTAAAATCTGAGGGTTGAAATGAATTTAAAAGAACATCCAGTTAAAAGCAAGACATTTGAGAATTTGGGAATTTTCTGTCAAACTTCAAACTATAAAAGTTTTAATTCAGGATGATCTGCTGTTAATAGGTAAAATCAATCAATATGAATCATGTCAGTTCATAAATGTTACGGATTTTTCATTTTCATATTGTTAAATAGGATCTGATTTTCAAGTCTGCAAATGCAAATAGATAAGCCCAAAACTTGCACTTACGTATCGTACACTTAGGTATTTTACTTTTTGTGCTGTAATCTGGTTCCATTAATCTTTTAATTTTGACAATTTCAAGCTCACAGAAAAGTCACAAAAATAATACAATAAAAATTTGCCACTGTAAGATGGTGATTTTTCCCAATTTCATCATTTCTATCGACTTTTCTCTTGCTCCTCCTCCCTATTTCCCCTATTTAAACAATCTTTTGTCAATTCAGACTCATTCTATGAGCAATAGTTTATTGCAGTATCTTTGTTTTGATGGTCAAATTATCCCAGACTGGACCAGTGGGAACCTCGTCAACCCAGTACCTGTGTAATTTGATTACTCTCATCACATTTGTGAGAACGCTCTCATTTCTCTGGCACTACAAAGATACCACAGGCTCATCTTACATCTTTGCTGCCCCAGGCTCAGAATCAGCCTTTTCTTCAAGGAGTCCTTATTCCCCTTTAGTGGGAAATAGTATTTAGAAACTAGACCTTTACTAGTGGTTTTTTTTTTTTTTAACAGTATTCTTTTTGCAGAATTTCAGATGAGTTAAATTAGATGTAAGGTAGTCTGAGGTACAGATCTGTATATTAAAACTAAATAAATTCCTCTAGCAATAAAATATAAAACCAAAGAAATTGGTCTTTTAGGCCTTCAGGAACATGGATTCAGGGAGACAATCTGATTTAGTTTAAAATATTATATATTTAAATTATGTCAAATGACATGTATCTACTTTTACATCTCATATCCATTGTTTTCTCTAACTTATAGATACATTTTCCAGAATCATGAAGCTCAGTGAAGGAAAATGTGAAATAGATAAAGGGAAGGGAAGAAAAGGCAGCTATCTACCATCTGTAAAGGGAATTACAAATTTAGGAAATACATGCTTTTTTAATGCAATCATGCAGGTAAGTCATCAGAAAACTTTGTAAAACATAAAAGATTAATTTACATGATCATTGACAGACTGTCAAATGCTGACTGTTCTTCTAGAAATTTCTGTTTATGAAATTTAGATTCTCTGTAGCCATTGCCATACACATACATACACTTTTCACACAGTGCCTCTGAAAGATCTTTGGTGAATTTTACCATAACTCAGTAATGGTGACACTTACTAAATGTTAACTGTAGTAATTAAATTTGAAAAATATTTTTTGAAATATTTTTTGCTATACTACATGAAATTTGATACTTTGAGAGTATTCCATAAAATTAGAGGCATATTCTGACTGACTATGAAGGCTTACGATTTCTTTTAGAATTTGGCTCACACTTACATTCTTATGGAACTGATGAGTGAGATCAAAGAAAATAGTACAAAACTCAAGATTTTTCCTCCCTCAGACTCTCAGCTGGTGAGTAACAAGTGTAACTATTTAGATAATGTTTGTCTTTAAATCTTTCGATTGGGATAGTGATCTGTAACTTAAAAGAGTTTAATGAAAACAATCAGATTTAACATTTCTAAAATAACTTTGATATGTCACAGTTCAAATATATCATGGGTCACATAACACAAAGATATTGAGACAGCTTTTAAGCAAACATACTAGAAAAAAGCAAAAGATGTTTAACTTTTGAGTGAAATGCCTAGGACTGCTATTTTATATTTACTGGTGACTTTTTTTTTTTAAACTTAGCATTTTTGTCCCATAAAGGTAGATTAAGTTTTAATAGTGAACATCTAACAGTTTTTTTTAAGTGTAGTCTGATGGTAGGTTTTTTAAGCTAGTGAAAAAAGGAGGGAAAAAAATCATCCCTTGACGTACAGAAGCTGGTCTGGCACCTGAATCTAGGCATTGCTGCTCACATAATCACCTGGAATACCAATCTCAGGCTGTTTCCTTGAGACCATGATAAAATGTGACAAAGCAAGTCCACCTCATAATTTAGTCTAAACACGGACACACACTCCACCATCTAGAAAATCTGGAACATCTTCTCTCAGCCAAAATGAGATGTGACCGCTGCTGCTTCAGCAGCTATAACTTATTCTCGCTTCAGTATTTTCCCCCACCAAGATGAGATTTATTGAGATGAACAACCACAGAATTACCCCCACTTCCTGGTGGCATTCAATTTAGAATAAGCTCCTCCTTCCTTAGACCCTCTTTCAAATTACCCAACAGAAGCCCAGATACTATAGAAGTTCTTCATGACCCTCTCTTACCAGACACTGGGTGTTGCTTCCTGGTGTGCCTCTCCCGCACCCCAGCAGGTATTAAACCCCCTTTTAACTATAGCTGTGCTGCTAGTGGACTTTGGCTGGAGGGCATTGACACTAGTAATGACGATTTTAGTTAGAAATTGCTCTGTGTATGTGTGTCTTTGTACACACTTTTGTAAACAATTCAAAAAGAATTCTAAAAATGCTTAGCCTAATGTAGTAATCTCAGATCCTTCCCCCTTTCCCTCTCTTTGCCTTCTCAAACTTTATTTTCAAAGTTCAAGTGTTCTTTTAAAGCTATTTTCTCATTTGATTCTAAAGGGTTTTTACTTTATCTAAAAACACTTTAATTGAAAATAGGGGAACTGCAACTTGGTACTTAGGCTTTAAAATTCTTAGCTTTTACTTTTGACCCTTGTAACTTTCAGTTAACCTGTCAGAAAACATTTAAATACCTTACTTTTTAGGGCACTTCTAGGTTTGCAGCAAAACAAAAAGATTTCCTATTCAGAAGCTGTGGAAAGGTATACACTGTCCTTTCAGAGGTTGTAGCCAGATGGTAGACTTTTAAGGATAGTTGGTGTGAAATACGTTTCTAACAAGTAGCTCATGAATATAGGAATGAGACGCCATATTTGATAGTTGTCTTAAGTAACATTTTTTAATATTCCAAGATTATATTTTGGATCTGCTTTTTATTATCCTTTAGAAGAGGGCGTTATTTGTGGGGATAACATTTTAGATACGAAAACTTAGAGGAGGATTTTAGGATTAAGTTGGTTAATCTTTTGCCTAATTTTAGCTGCTTTTGTCAAGCTTTTTATCTCTACCTTTTACAAGAAGAAGATGGCATACTGATTTTTTTCACGTAATTCCTCATTTTTAGTTTTACTACTGAAATATTTAGGAAAAAGAAAGGTGTTTTGCTAGTTAATTTATTTGTGGAGATGTTTAAATACCAGATTAGTAATTTTACTTGTAGGAGAGCACATTAAGGGACAGTTATAAGAACTAAAGGTTGGACTTGGCACCTGTCCTCAGTGGTTAGCACACCAGCAACATGCACTGAGGCTGGTGGGTTCACACACAGCCAGGGCCTGCTAAACGACAACACTAACAGCAACAACAAAAATAGCCGGGTGTTGTGGTGGGTGCTTGTAGTCTCAGCTGCTGGGAGGCTGAGGCTAGAGAATCACTTAAGCCCAAGAGTTTGAGGTTGCTGTGAGCTGTGACGCTAGGGCAGTGTACTGAGGGCGACATAATGAAACTGTCTTTAAAAAAAAGAAAAAAAAATTGAAGTTTGATTTCACTCAATTTTTTTTTTAAGGACAGGATATTAAAATTACCTGTTTTTCAAGACAAGACAGTCAATACTGTTCTCTATTTTTTAAATATATTTTACTTATGAAAGAATGAAGTTTCCTAGTATACTTGAGATGGTTTAATTCCAAAGTCTAACTCTTGGATTTTTAATATTTTATTGTAAAATTGGGTATTTCTGACATAGTTAATTATGTTTTTAAAGGACCCATTAGTGGTGGAACTTTCAAGCCCTGGACCACTGACTTCAGCCTTGTTCCTGTTTCTTCACAGCATGGAGACTGGAAAAGGACCACTTTCTCCTACAGTTCTGTTTAATCAGCTTTGTCAGAAGTAGGTGCATCTATGTTTGTAATCTAAAAATCATGATTTACAAAATAGTTATATATTCATCACTTGAGTTTCACTCTTAGCGTGACTTTGCTATTACTGCCCAAAGTATTGAGAGAGAATTGACATGTCCTAGTTGCAGCTCTGTGCTTTATGAAGCTAGTTTTATTAATTTTCTAAAGAATGATTATTTATCCCCATTCCACATTTAAGGAATTAAATAGCTCACCTCAGTCTCACTCCTAGTCAAAGCTGGTAATCAAGTAGAGATCTGTCCCAACCTAGAAGCTCAGGATGTAATACCTTCAAGTAAGAAAAATCATGAAATTATAAAATCTAGGCTCAGCGCCCTTAGCACAGTGGTTATGGTGCCGGCCACGTGCACCAAGGCTGTTATGTTTGAACTCAGCCCTGGCCAACTAAACAATAACTGCAGCAAAAAAATAGCTGGGCATTGTGGAGGACGCCTATAGTCCCAGCTACTTGGGAGGCTGAGGCAAGAAAATCCCCTAAGCCCAAGAGTTTGAGGTTGCTATGAGCTGTGACACCACAGCATTCTACTGAGGGTGACATAATGAGACTCTGTCTCAAACAAAAAATTATACAATCTAGACAGGACTCTTAAGAGATAATCTCATCTAGACACTTTATTTGTAATGTGCTTTGGAGCAAATAGTTTAAGTGAATTTCTCAAGGCGTTGCTGTATATTTAAAAACAAAATCGCTTATGGGCCTATAAATAAACACGTATCATAAAGGATCTAACTTTAATGCATTCATTTGTTTACTCTAAAAATTGAGCTTGCTTTGCACCAGGTACTTGCTAGAATCCAAGAGTACACAATATATAATGTATTAAAGAACTCACAAACAAGTTCACAATTGCTGAAATATGTAGAAGCAAAAATTCTTTAAATATGAACTTGCATTTTTATAGACTTTAAAATCTCATGTCAATTTAACTAGTATCTGTGTTGTGATTTTTTTTAAATGTAGTCTAAAATATAGATGGTTTAGGGCGTTTCATTTGGTTGGCAGATGCTGTTTCTTCCAAGCCTGAAGACCAAAAAACCTATAGTAAGTCTGAGACATGAGTGCCTCATAAAATTAAAAAGTTTTTAGGGTATTGTGTGCTTTAGAAATTTACTTTTGGATGAGTTAGAAACAACTTTGTTTTGTGTTATTTTCTTCCCGGTTTTATAAAGACTTATAAATTTCTTCAAAATATAATTGGCACTCAAACATAAAAATTCAAACTGTGCCCTCCTCAGAAGTATTAAGAGGGGTTATGCATAAAGAAATACATGCAAATTGTTGCATTTTTCCATATGAGTACACGTGGATGTGACTTACTTTTGTGTTTCATTCTTGTGGGAGTATATCTATAGGATAAAATCTTGTAAGTGTACTAACTGGACCAAATGTTATTTAAAAGATTTTAAAATTGTGGGGTTTTTTTTGCTTGCTTGTTTGTTTGTTTTTGAGACAGAGTCTCACTCTGTAGCCTTGGGTAGAGTGCCTTGGTGTCAAACAAGCAACCTCAAACTTGTGGGCTTGAACAATCCTCCTGCCTCAGCCCCTCAGCAGGTGGAACTATAGACATCCCCACCACTCTGCCCAGCTAGTTTTTCTGTTTTTAGTAGAGACAAAGTCTCACTCTTGCCCAGGCTTGTCTCCAACTCCTGTGGTCAAGCAAACCATCGGCCCCAGCTTCCCAGAGTGCTAGGATTACAGGCGTGAGTCAGCCCAGCCCTCTTTTTTTCATTGTTTTCTTTTAAGAGGTATGTATTAAAAGTAATTTTAAAAACCAGATAAAGATTTAAGCCATATATATTTGAGCTTATTTCTGAACTCTGTGCTGTTGCATTGGTTTGTGCCTTTACCCCAAGTTCTGTACTGTTTTGATTACTGCAGTTATTTATAGTAAGTCTTACAATCAGATAGCGAGTCTTCAAATTTTAGTCTTCATTTTCAAACTGTTCTAAGTCTTTTGCCTTTTTCATATGAATTTTAGGATCAGGTTGTCAATTGGAATTATGTCGATTGTGTAGATCAATTTGAGGAGAATTGATATTTTGAGGTGCTGAATCTCTATAAATGATTATTTCTTTTATGTTAACTATGTTTTTTTTTCCTTATCAGGGTTTTGTGGTTTTCAGCATACAAGTTCTACATATGTTTTTAGATTTATTTTAAGAATTTCATGTTTTTAATGCTACTCATTATGAATTATACTTTAAAAAATTCAATTTCCAGTTGTGCATTGCTAACATATACAGCTGATTTTGTATATTGCCTTTGTTTTTTTTTTTTTTTTGAGACAGTGCCTCAAGCTGTCACCCTGGATAGAGTGCCGTGGCATCACAGCTCACGGCAACCCCCAATTCCTGGGCTCAAGCGAGTCTCCTGCCTCCACCTCCCAAGTAGCTGGGACTACAGGCGCCTGCCACAACGCCTGGCCATTTTTTGGTTGCAACCGTCATTGTTCTTTGGTGGGCCCAGGCTGGATTCGAACCCGCCAGCTCAGGTGTATGTGGCTGGTGCCTTAGCCCATTGAGCCACAGGCGCCAAGCCTATTGCCTTTGGTTTTTGCTACCTTGATCAATGCACTAGTTTCAGTAGCTTGATGTAGATTCTTTGATATTTCCTATGTAGACGATGTCATTGACAAGTGGAGATTGTTTTCATTTTCAATCTGTATCCTTTTATATCTTTATATCATTGGACTGACATTAGATCTCTTTATAAGTCTTACTAGATTGGTCTGGAGGCTCATTTAGAGTAGACTGGTTTGTCCTCCCCGTTGTCTCCTCCTTCTGCTTTCCTGTTTTTTCCACCCCTCCACCCCTCCTCTGCCACTCCCATCACCTCTCTTCCACATATCCCTTCCTCTCTGCCTGGTAACTTTAAATCTTACAGTAGCCTCCCCATAGTCCTTCAGGCTGGCCTTACCGATCCAGGTCTCTTACTGGTGTGTGCTTACAGTGCGGCCTTGGTTTGGGGATGTAATCATCTGTGGAAGGCGCCTCAGCGTCAGGTCCAAGGCTGTCTCTGTTCTTTTGTAGCTTTAGACAGCATTAGCCTTCAGGCTCTTGGTGAGGCCGACCGTCCTTCAATAAGCCAGGCTCCAGTCCTTGTCTGAGGTGAGGCACTTTTAGTTCTTTTCTCTTCAGAGCTGAGGTCTTTTGGGCCCCATAAGTCTGCTTTTCTTTGTCCATTGTGTGTGTTTCATTTGTGTTCTACGGGGCTTACTTTGTATTGAATCCCAGGTATGCCTATTTTGGTTTTCTCTCAAAATATGTTTTGTCTGCTGTTTGTGGAGTAGAGGCAGTTTTTGGATTATGAACTGATTCATCATTACCATAATTCTCTTGTCTTCTAAATGTCTTTCTTAACAATTTCCTGTTTTGTGTATATATTTTCCTCTTATACCTTGAGGTGTTTAAAAGTCTTCCTCTTTCTCACAGTAATACTTAAAGTAAATTTCCTGTGAATACTCAATGTTCCCCTTATTTTGAATAGGCTGAATATTTTTCTTTTTGTTGTTGTTGTTGTTTTGCCTTAAGGCTTTATTTTGAGACACTCTCACTCTTGTCTCCCTGGTTAGAATGCATTGATGTCATCATAGCTCACTGTAGTCTTAAACTCCTGGACTCAAGTGATCCTCCTGCCTTAGCCTCCCAAGTAGCTGGAACTACTGGTGTAGTCTACCATGCCCAGCTAATTCCTGTTTTTGTAGAGATCATGTCTGAATCTTAGGCTAGCCTCATACTTCTGGCCTCAGCTAGGATTACGGTTCGAGACACCATACCTGGCTTTTATCCTTTAAGTCTGAAGTCTCTGATACTAGCAGCTCAGATAGGCTCCATCAGAGGCTCTGTAAGTTGTCATAACTTTTTTCTCCAGTCTTAGGTAAAAGAAGGAAGAAAAAAAATCTAGATTTCTTGAATTTTCTTTGGTTTTGAAGGCAGTTAAGTAATTTCTGTGTTGATTGAACAGGGGCTGTAGGCAGAGATGTGGTGGAGGCAGTTTCTCCAGGAGTGATTTCCTTCCTGTGTTTGCTTTGAAAGCCGTAAACTGCCCCTTCCTCCAACCTGCCACTTGGCTGGTGAGACTCACCGGTGGATTCCCGTTTCCCCTCTAATCTCCCCACTTCACTGGCCTTCCTGGCTGTGTATAGCACAAGTGTAGTATTGTGCACTTTTTGCCCCATTCTGGGTGTGGAGGCCCAGATAGAGTGGGAGTTTGTCCGTCTTGGTTTCTGTCCCTGTCTCTGATCTGTGGGGTGGGTGTTATCCACTAGATGCAGGCAGCAAAGCCCACCAGGGTAGTAAATTGTCGACATATTTGCTGCTACTTGGCAAAAAGGTAACTGAAATGGTGTTTTCTCTTAGGGCTATCTTCACTACTAGTTCAATTAATGTTAGCAGTGAAGCACTCACGTTCATTGTATCAGGATGAATATTTATCACAAGCTACTGGTGAATAATGGTTAACATACAGGACTTGGAGTCAAAAAGCTTGTATCTCTATCAGTGGTGTTAGCTTATTCTTAGTTTTCTTGAATGTAAAATGGAGTTCACATTAATTATAAACTAAGTGCTGTTACATATTTGTATATGGTATGTTGTAACTATCATAATGAAATATAAACTTGTACTACTATAAGATTTTACTATTTTCTTTTTTGACAGAATTCATCTTAGAACACTTTCTAGATCTATTGTTTGCTTTTAAAACAAAATGTTCATTTTAGCATTAAAATTTATTGCAGAATACTTCTTAAAGTTACTGAAATTGACTAAGTATTTACTGTGTTGGTATATCCATGAATAATACCTGATCTTTTTATTTAATACATAGGAGATCTAATTGTCAAATCCTTAAATATATTCAGAGATATCTATAGTCCTATGTTTTAATATAAATATTCTCTTCTCCTTTGGTTAAGTTAGGAAAACATTAAAGCACAATGGTTAGCATTAAATATTGCTTTTGCTAGTTATATGACCTTGCAAATTAAGTAATCCCCCAAGCCCTCACATAAGTTGGAGAAAATAGTACACCCCAGCAAGGTTGCTTAAGAATTATGTGACCAGGCTTGGCGCCTGTGGCTCACCAGGCTAAGGCGCCAGCCATGTACACCTGAGCTGGCGGGTTCGAATCCAGCCCGGGTCAACCAAACAACAATGACGGCTGCAACCAAAAAATGGCGGGGCATTGTGGCGGGCGCCTATAGTCCCAGCTACTTGGGAGGCAGAGGCAAGAGACTCGCTTGAACCCAGGAATTGGAGGTTGCTGTGAGCTGTGAGGCCACGGCATTCTATCCAGGGTGACAGCTTGAGGCTCTGTCTCAAAAAAAAAAAAAAAAAAAAGAATTATGTGACTTCTATATATACCCCGAGACTAAAAGCCTAAAAGGGGAGACAGGGAAAGACCGGGAGAGAAATGGAGAGAGCTTTTCTCTCCCCACTTGAGTTCTCTCTCTCTACCAGGAGCTTTAATGTTTTCTGTATTCTTTTCTGTAAATAAATTCTGTCTTACCACTGGGGGGGGGGAGGGAAAGAAAAGAAAATGCCATGAAGGCTATCTTAAACAGTTTGATGAAAACATTTCAGATTATATATGAAACCAGCACATTGTACCCCTTGATTGCACTAATGTACGAAGCTGTGATTTAATAAATAAAAAAAAAGAATTATGTGACTTATATAAAGCTGCTGCTACTACTGTGCTTGGTGTACAGTAGTTGTTTAATAAGTGATTGTCCTTAGGATCACCTCGTCAATGGTACAGTAATGATGTTTTGACTTTCTACTTAGTTGAAAAAGTAGTAAATCGAATCTTTGACTCAATTTTATTTCAAAGTGATTTTATTTAACAGTGATATAGTGTTGAGGAGCTATGGTATGATTTTTTTTCTTTTTAAATCATAGGGCACCTCGATTTAAAGATTTCCAGCAACAAGACAGTCAGGAGCTTCTTCATTATCTGTTGGACTCAGTGAGGACAGAAGAAACAAAGGTCAGGGTTCTTTATCGCATATTCTAAGAGGATACAAATCTGAAAACTTATTTCTACTATAACTTTAAAGTACATTTGATTTGGGGGATAAATGTTGCATATATTTTTAAAATATATATTTTTTTGTTATTTTACTACAGCCATATTGTCCACTAGTTAATACGCTTTGGCTATAAATAAAATAATTCAAACTATCCTAAATAAAAGGGAATTTTTTTTTTTTTTGAGACAGTCTCACTTTGTCATCGTTGGTAGAGTACCACAGCAAGCTCAAACTCCTAGGCTTAAGCGATTCTCTTGCCTCGGCCTTCCAAGCCTTCCAAGTAGCTGGGACTACAGGTGCCTGCCACAATGCCCAGCTATATTTTAGAGACGGGGTCTCACTCTGGCTCAGGCTGGTCTCCAATTCCTGAGTTCAGGCAATCCACCTGTCTCGGCCTCCCAGAGTGCTAGAATTACAGGTGCGAGCCACCACACCAGAGCAATAAAAGGGAATCTTAAAAATCCTGAGTAGAAAAAGCACAACAAAACCAGGTAAAAATACAAGTGTAGGGAAATAAATCTGGGCATATAGAGACAGGAACATTGTGAGAACTTCAGAAAATACTCCTTTCTCTAGCTTTTCTAGGTCTGTAGATTTTCTTCATTTTTCACTATGCAGGCTGAGTAGTTTTTCTGCCTTTCTGTGAAAGGTAGTATGTGACTGCTGTACTTTGCATGTTAAAGTTCCCCATATATATGGTGGTGCCTGTGGCTCAGTGGGTAGAGTGCCAGCCCCACATACCGAAGGTGGTGGGTTCAAACCCGGCCCCGACCAAACTGCAACAAAAATACAGCTGGCGTTGTGGCGGGCGCCTGTAGTCTCAGCTAGTCGGGAGGCTGAGGCAAGAGAATCACCTAAGCCCAGGAGTTGGAGGTTGCTGTGAGCTGGTGACACCATGGCACTCTACAGAGGGGGATAAAGTGAGACTCTGTCTTTACAAAAATAAAAATAAAAAAAATAAAGTTCCCCATATATAAAACTGGCTGTGATGCCCAATTCTAAATTCCCAGAAGAGAAACTTCATAATCCCATGTTGGATTAGGTTCCACTCAGGGACTGCAGCCTTGTGGATCTGAAAACTTTCTTAGGAAAGACATAGCTGACGGAATAGATAGATTTCCTTAGTGTTCACTGCAGTTCTGTCCCTTAGCGGATTGGCCATTTATTGACTTTAATATCAAATTATTGGCTTTACTATTAAATCAGTTAAATTCGGCTACTTTAGTGGGGCAGGGTCCTAGCCCAAACAGGATACAATGTGTCAGAGAAAATACAAGGTACACAGTGCATACCCTCCATTATCCCCCTTTCTCACTCACAGCAGAAATTGCTAACCATTCATAAGAGTCCTGGGGAGTCTGATTCACCCTCAGAAGTATCCTCTGAGCCCAGTATCACGGGTGGCCTGTCAATCATAACTGGCATACCAGGTGAAAGCCTGTTTTCTTATTCAAGGGAAATATCTTAATCTACAGGGCAATATGTAGGAAAACAGCCAAGTGTTAAATGAAGTGCTTACATGCTTGTGGTAGGTGTTATGAATCAAGGTGAACCCTCTTTTATCTTAAATTCTTCCTTGTTTGAATTGTGACATTGCAGCATCTCTACTACTAACGGCTATTTTCCAGTGAAAAGAAAGTTGAGGTTCTTATATTTTCTTATAACTTATCTTTAAAAAGATTTAATTACTTCCTCCTCCTACAAACATGTATTACAGTCCCATCCTTTAATTGGCTGCTTATTGGCTTTCCTGTTAAGTTGGTTGATTTCAACTTTGGGAAGTATCGCTTCTTTTCTGCCACATCTCTACTTTAATATTTCCTCATGAGCTCAACATTAATCTGAGTGGAAGGTGGTAATTACCTGTCCCCTTCTTAGATTGTGCTCTCAGTGAGGAGTGGCACCATGTTATCTCCCTCACACGGGTGTTCTGTGAATGTTTGAATGCATTGCCTGTGCTTGCCCTCAAATACAACTGCTTTTGAGAATTTGAATCAGGAAGAAAAATAGTCTCTTAAGTTACGTTAGCTAAATAGCTGGGCATTGTGGCAGGCGCCTACAGTCTCAGCTACTAGGGAGGATGAGGCAGGAGAATCACTCAAGCCCAGGAGTTAGAGGTTTCTGTGAGCTGTGACACCACGGCAGGCTACCAACAGTGACATAGTGAGAGTCTGTCTCAAAAAAAAAAAAAGTTGGCCATTTACAGGTATTTTAAATATACTGTAACTTGAATAAACTGAGAAATTGACAGGAAAATACTATACTATGTTTTACCTGTATTTTATTTATAAACCTCTTAACTGATTTTTTAAAATTAGTTTCCAGGATATTAGCATAATTAGCCTGAGCTAATATTTCATCACATTTTCTTACAGCTAGGAACTGATCCAGTGATGATTCGAACTGAAGTTTCTGACTCCCAAACTAAAGATCTTTCTAATTCTATATAATAAAGTTTAGTTTTAATACTTGGTCATCCATGATTAATATAAAATTTAAGCCTGCTATTTAAAATCTAACCATATAGTGGGCCTTGTGATAGGTGCCTATAGTCCCGGCTACTCAGGAAGCTGAAGCAGGAGGAACTCTTGAGCTCAAGAGTTTGAGGTTGATGTGAGCTATGATACCACAGCCCTCTACCCAGGGTGATAGAGTGAGACTGTCTCAAAAAAAGAAAGGCCACAATTCATCATTTGGAAAAGTCTTAAATCTGATTCAATAACTATGGTAAATTGGTATTCTTGAGTGGGTACACATATGGTGGAGAGAGATTGCCTTTTCTTTTTGTTTTGTTTTGTTTTTTAAGATTAGTCAAATGCCTTAAGGAGGAAAAAGTAGAACAGGGAGAACTCACAACGTTTAGACCCGCCGAAATTGCTCTTTATGTTGTGAATAGTAACTATGATGTGATGGTTCTGAGCCACAGACAATGGGTTACTTTAAGATTAACTCTGGCGTGGGGTAAGGTCTTGGTGTGTGCCACACCTTTTGGGGGCAAGGCACGATTGTAAGAGGGGCTTTACCTAACAAATGCAATCAGTGCAACCTGGTTTCTTGTACCCTTAATGAATCCCCAACAATAAATTTAAAAAAATAATAAAATATAACTCAGACTATGGGGATGCTGTTAAGAAGTCTCAGTCTGCCAGCCTCATTTGTCAGCAAACTAATAAGTTTCTTTCCTTCTCTCAAAAAAAAAAAAAAAAAAAGTTAGACTATCAAGTGCTACAATTAGTTTTCCCCTGTGATTCTCAGGAGTATGTTTGCTACCTAACGGTCCTGTATCATTAAATGGAATTAAAAATATATGAATGCCATTAAGTCATATAAATGGATTAAAAATTACCTCTTTGCCTTGTTTTCCCCTGATATTACAAATAGAAATAGATTTTATTGGATCACTTTTCTGTTTCACTTTCATAGCTTGATGGCAATCTTTGTTTCAATTAGATTATTTGGTCATGATGGTGCACTGGGATGCACAGTGTTCTAATACTCAGGCAGTACAGCAGGACACATTGGCTTTGACCGCTCTTGTCTCTCTTCCACCATTTGAGGGCTTTAGATGGTGTAGCAAAATTAAAACGTCAAGCCTGTGGGTCAGTCTGTCTTTCAGCAGGGACAGTCCTGCAGTCAGTTACAGTGGGGATCTGGCCAGGAGCTGCATTGTCTGGCCTGGGAACTGCACAGCTGTTCATCGTGCTCTTGCGGTGTCAATGCCATGTGCTTTCTGATTAAAGAAAGGCTACAGTGTTATGTCTGCCACCAGAATCTTTTAGCAATGATTTAAAAACTACTGACCTCCTTTCATACTGTTTCATTAAAGTCTATGACCGTATAGTTGAAGAATATATTCTGGATGAATACAGTGCTAAAGGTATCATTCGTGTTGACATTGTGAATTTTTTCATATAAAAAAATCAAATTTACTAGTTTTTTTTTTTTTTTGAGACACTGTCTCACTTTGTCACCCTCAGTAGAGTGCCTTGGCGTCACATCTTCACAGCAACCTCCAAGTCCTGGGCTTAGACAATTCTCTTGCCTCAGCCTCCTTAGTAGCTGGGACTACAGGCAGCTGCCACAACACCCAGTTACTTTTTTGTTGCAGTTTGGCCCGGGCCGGGTTCAAACCCTCCACCCTCAGTATATTGGGCTGGTGCCCTACCCACTGAGCCACAGGCGCTGCCCTAAAAGCAGTTTTTTTATAGGCAGTCTTTTCAACTTACAAATTTGTGCTTTGCTTTTTTCTTTATGATTTGAGATGTCATTAAATTAATGATATGTAGTATTTATCTTAAAGATATACCATTTTAATACACTGTTGGATAGAATTATTTTAAAGGCAAAATATTTCAGCTAACTTAAACTACATTATTTGCATTATTTTTGAAGGAAGTTTGAGACTTGAAATAGTTGACCGAGGGTAGTGACTCATGCCTGTAACCCTAGCACTCTGGGAGGCTGAGGTGGGTAAATTGCCTAAGCTCACTGGGTCAAGACCAACCTGAGCCAGAGCAAGACCCTGTCTCTTTAAAAAGAAGAAAGAAAGAAAGAAAGAAAAATACCGGGGCATTGTGGTGGGCGCCTGGGGTCCCAGCTATTCAGGAGGCTGAGGCAAGACAAACACTGGAGCCCAAGAGTTTGAGGTTGCTGTGAGCTATGAGATTCTGTCTCAAAAAAAAAAAAAAAAAGACTTGAAATAGTTGAACCTCGATACGGCTAATTGATTAATGTGCTGCAGTTCTTAGCAGCTCCTTAGCCAAAGTCTTAGGTTTGAATTATTTAGGTTAAAAGAAAAACCTCTAACAAGGAGAAGTTTTATATAGACTTAAATTTATTCGTTTTATTCAACTTGAATTACCTATTACCTCAAAGTACTTAGAGCAGAGAACATAAATTCATGGTTAGAATAGAATGAAAAAGTCTAATACTTAACAGTTAATAACTTAAATAATTAAATTGTTTATACTCTTAGAGTGTAGTATTATAGCTTTTTAAGGGAGTGATATCACATTTCAGAATATAGCAAAGGCTCATTAAACCATACAAAAAATTATGAATTAGTAAAATGTTTCAAAAAAATTGATAGACTTCTAGATTGAGTTAGAGGTCTCATATTTAGTTGCTTGAATGTTTAATTAATGAAATATTTAAAGGGAGACATGGGTATTTATTGGTATTTTTTAAGTCTATTAACTATTTCTCCCACATGGAATTTTTTCAACGTGTAAGATTATGTATGAATTATATCAAGTTTCAAATTTATTGAGTCTGAGTTAGGCTATTTCAATATTTAATAGCATCTAGTAAGTGTAAGTGTATTTCAGGAGATTGTGATGCAGTATGGATTGTTTACTTTTACAGTCTACTTTGTAAATATTTAAGTGTTTTGAATCTTGCAATTTACTGCCCACATATAGTAAAACTTCCATAGTTGACCAGCTCCCTACATTGACCACCTGTTTAATTTTCATAGACTGAACAAGCACCACCTGTACATATTCATATATTAAGCCTGGTTCCTTATGTTGACTACCTCCATATGTTGACTAGTTACAGTCCCTCAGGTGGTCAACTTACAGAGGTTCTACTGTATATTAATGTATACACAGTTTAAAGCATACCAAATCATTTGTGACTCTCCCCAGCACTACCCCTCAAGCTAAAAGATAGAATACTATTAATAGTGCCTTAGAAGCTACAGTTCTTTTTTAAACACTGTTCTTCCCTCTTTGTCAGAAGTAACCACTATTTTGACTTTTGCATATGCCATTACTTTTAAAGCTACCTATATATGCACAACAATAAACAATAAAAACTTAAGTTTTGCAATACCATGGCAAGCCAAAAGCTCCTAGTGAAGGGCAGCAAGGGTCTCTGGATCAGGTCAGCATAGGCTAGCATCACCTCCTCAGCGTTTACAAGACCTCTTCCCATGGAAGTCAGAGGGCGAGATCATGAGTGTTCTCAGCCAGGCTCATCAAAGTACCTGGCAGAGGCGTAGGAGAGAGTAGGCACTAGCTGTGTGGTTTATAAAAGGTTACAGCTGCTTCGTGTTTTCTGCTTTTTGTGTTCATTGTCTCCTACCTCGTAGCTCTCGGTCAAAGCAGGACAGCTCTGAGGAGTAATGTGTCCTTCGTGGATGTGGGCAACAGTATGTGGAGAGAGCCACATTGGCAGTTCATTCTCTGGGTATTCTGTTCTCAGGTTAAAAACGTGGTCCAGTGGCAGAGGGGATCTGGGTGTTGACAATGTCTGACTCAGGTCTCGCAGCTCCAGTCCAGACTGGTCACCTCCCAGAGCTGACGCGCTGGTGTCACTCGGGGGCTCCTCCTCACTGTGCTCCTGGGATTCCTTTTGTCTCCCGCTGTTGTCCGTATCCCATACCACCTTTCTTGGTTTTACATTCTTTTTCTTTATTCAAAAGGTAGCATTGAATACTACATATATGCAGACCTTTCTGGACTTTGCCTTTCCACTTCATGTGTTCTTTCTATATCAGAAGATAAGCAGATAATATCAAATCGCCTTCCAGATGTAGGGAGAACTGTACAATTTTCACTTCTACCAGCAACAAGCTGTATAAGAAAATCTGTTTCCACCTAGCCTCATTGAAAGATCGTTTCATCAGATTTTCTAATTTTTTACCAATCTGATAGAAAAATAGTATCTCAGTGTAATTTTTGCTTGCATTTCTCTTTTTGAAAACTGAGCTTTTCATGTGTTCTTTTTTGTCCTTTTTTTCTTCTGGTTTCTGGTCTTTTGCTTATTTCTGTAGACTTTTACATAGTAGGGAGAGAATGTTTACAAACCTATGTGTTTGGATTTTGCCTATATGGTGGCAGTGTTTTTATTTAAAATTCATGTTTTTTTCTTTTAATAACTTTTTAGGCTTCTGGATATTGAGTTACAGCTAAAAAGATATCCTACTGCAAGGTTATAAAGGAATCTCCTCAGACTTTATTCTGGTACATTTATGATTCACTTTTAGTTTTAAACCATTGATCCATTTGAAGTTTGTCCTGTTCCCGGGATATTTTTTCCCCATTTAGCTACACTGTAGGTATCTAAACTGTATGGCACACTTTCCCCACACCCTGATGGTGCTAATTTTTCATGTGTATTTCGGTCTTCTGAAGTTGTCTCTGGTTCTTTTTGTCTGTTTGAGTATACTTTACTAAGGCTTTAATGCATTTTAATAAATTTAATAGGACCAGGCATCCTTCTACACTTCCCCCTAACAGAGTTTTTGTTGCTTTTCTTACTTTTCCATATCTGGTTTAGAATTGCTTTCTCCTTTCATCCTTCCCCTTAAAATCAAAACACCAAATATTGGTATTTTTATTGGAATTGTGTTAAATTTATAAATTCAGGAAGAAGACTGAAATGTATGTAATGCTCGGTCATATCAAAAAACATGGTACAGCTTTCCTTTTGATCAGGTTTTCTTTTGTGTCTTTGAATAGCGTGTTACCATTTTTCTCACTTAGATCTTAAATGTTTAAGTTTATCCCTGGATATTTTCTTTTTAGTTACTCTTGTAAGTGGTGTATTTTCTCCCAAATCTCCTGTTTGTGTGTGAACACTATTGACTTCATATTTATGTATCCTACATGTTTATGTATCTCTTATTACTTATAGTTTTTATTACTTCTTTTGCTGTTCCAGGTAAACAGTCAAGTCATTGCCAAATAATTTTATTTTCCTTGTCACTTTGTTATTTATACCTGAGATTTATTTTTCCTTCCGAATGCATCAGCGGGAACTCTGTTACAATATTAGAGAATGGTAGTGAATGGGGATATGAGGAGACACCAACACATTTGTTCTAATAACTTTTTTCTTAGTCTGTTGATGGTTTATTAATAGGTTTCCTAATATTCCTGCATTATTAGAATAAAAGCTACTTGGTCATATGTACTTATAATATACTGCTGTATTCCTTTATTGTATTTGGAATGTTTTCATAAGTAGTGTTGGTGTGCTGTGTTACCAGGTTTTTTGTTTTTTCTTAAGACTTCAATTGTGATTCTGGGATCTTAGGGTTTTTTGAATAAGTATTATACTTCATGACAGTAATTTGGAAGTTTCCCTTAGTGGCATTTCTCTGAAATTGTTAGAGCCAGGAAATTTTTATAAGGAGTGCTATTTAACATTTTTTTCCTATAATAATTGGAAGACTTTGTATTTTTTGTTTTGTTTGTTTGGCAGTTCGGCCGGGGCCGGGTTTGAACCTGGCACCCTCGGTACATGGGGCTGGTGCCCTACTCACTGAGCCACAAGCGCCCCCCAAGACTTTGTTTTTTTCTGGGATTTATTTTATTTTATTTCATTTTGAGACGGAGTCTCACTATGTCACCCTGGGTAGAGTGCTATGGCATCACAGCTCACAACAACTTCAAACTCTTGGGCTCAAGCGGTTCTCTTGCCTCAGCCTCCCAAGTAGCTGGGACTATAGGCACCCACCACAACGCCTGGCTATTTTTTGGTTATAGTTGTCATTGTTGTTTGGCAGGCCCGGGTTGGATCTGAACTTACCAACTCCTGTGTATGGGGCTGATGTCCTAGCCAGTGAGCTGCAGGCATCAAGCCTGGGTTAATTTTGATAATCTTATTTTCAGGGAAAGTCTCTCTAAATTGTCAACTGCAGTTATGTGAGAGTTGAATGAGTGGTCTGTCATGGTTAGTGATAATTTCTTTGCCAGAGGTTTCTCTCAGTTCTTAGATATTGTTATGCTTTTTACCCTTATCTTAAGATTAGCTAATAGGTTTATTTATCCCCATAGAAAGAATCAGCTTTTGGCTCAGCGCCTGTAGCTCAAGCAGCTAAGGCGCCAGCCACATACATCAGAGGTGGCGGGTTCAAATCCAGCACGGGCCTGCCAGACAACAATGCAATGACAACTACAACCGAAAAATAGCCAGGCGTGGTGGTTATCGCCTGGAGTCCCAGCTACTTGGAAGGATGAGGCAAGAGAATCCCTTAAGCCCAGGAATTGAAGATTGCTGTGAGCTGTGATGTCATAGCATTCTACCTGGGGTAACAGCTTGAGATTCTGTCTCCAAAAAAAAATCAGCTTTTGACTGAGCTCTTCTACTTTTATCTTCATTACTACTTCTGCTTGTATTCAGCTTTGATGTCCTTTTCCTAAATTTATAAATTGGATACTAATCCATTTGTTTTAAATATTTAAATCCATTGAAAATACTGAAATTTCTTAACATTGGGAAGTATCTTGGGTTCTGAGGTGTAGTGCTTTTTATTCTCTGGAAAGTCTGCATCTTGAGTTTAATTTCTCTTTGACTTTTAAGAGATGAGATCTCCCTGTGTTGCCTACACCAGAGTGCAATAGCTATGCACAGACCTGGTCATAGCTCACTGCAGCCTTGAACTCTGAGCCTGACACAGTCCTCTCACCTTAGTCTCCTGAGCAAGTGGGTCCACAGGCATGCACCACCATGCCAGGCTCTGGACAATTTAACAACAGAATCTTGTACCATGTATCACTTTCTCACCAGAGAGTAGAGTTCAGACAATGGTTTTACATATTGAAACCTGTGATCAAGACTTTAAAAATATCTTTTAACAGGTAATTTACAAGCTTGCCCTGTATCCTACTATCAGAATGTCAGAGAAGGCAAAATTCATCCACTAATTTGGGGTACAGTTAGTGTAAAAGGTGATTTATTAAACAAATTTTTGTTCCTGGCATACCTAGTTTTGTTTCATTCTGAAGGTTTTCTGAGATATAGAATCTTCTTGCTGTGTATATGAATTGATATTCCAGACTTGAATCACATGTGTCTATGAGTAATTTTATATAGAACTCATAGTGATCATCTTGATAGCTCCTTGTATATGAAGAAAACCTTAAAATCTTATATAATTGCTTTTTGATCTTGATTAAAGAATGTCATTTTAGCAGGACGTGAGCCCATGCCTGTTACACCAGTGATTTGGAAGGCTGGGATAGGATTAAGGCGAGGAGTTCAATACCAGCCTGGGCAACATAGTTAGACACTCTCTCAAAGACGGCATGGTGGCCCATGACTATAGTTCCAGCTACACAAGAGGCTGAGGCAGAAGGACCACTTGAGCCCAGGAATTGGAAGCTACAGTGAGCTATGATTGTGCTACTGCACTACAGTCTAGGCGACAGAAGGAGACTGTCTTTTAAAAAAGACAACAGCGAGTGAATGGGTGGCTGCTTGCTTTTTGTAGACTGTGATAAAAATACTTTAAGCACAAGAGAGGATTTAAACATTGGAACTTTGACTCTTAGGAGAATTTGGCATTAGAGAGATGAAAGAAAGGACATGTTATTTTTTTTAATTCAGTCATTCTATTTTTAAACTGGGGAACTAAGAACCAGCTTTTGAAAGCTCTTTTACTAACAGCATGATGGCCGAATTAACTATTATTAACTTTATCTTACAGAGAATACAAGCTAGCATTCTAAAAGCATTTAACTACCCAACTACTAAAACTGCTGATGATGAAACTAGAAAAAAAGTTAAAGGTATGTCAACTCTTCGTTCATTTTCTTCTAGAAAAAAGTTTGAAGTTTCTTTTCAGGGGTTGAGGGAAAGAAATGAGCATTCTGTAAACTAATCCTCTGAAGTAGCACCTTTAAGAGGAGTGTACATTTCAGTGTCTGGAAGATACTCTGTGAGGCATACAAGGAAAATATGTATCCTTGTAAATTTATAAAAATCAAACTGATATCAAATTACTGATTTGATACTGTTGCCCTTACGTGAGGCCTTCTAAGATTTGAAAGGTTTGAAAGTAGCTCCCTCACTTGGAAGTTCACGTTCGTCATATTGTATCTTCTTGGAGTTGACTTGTGTTTGTGCCAGTGAACTTAAGGATGTTAGCTATGCTCCAGAGACGCCTGTGTAGACGTCACTTACTGAAGAGGGTACTATTAAGTTGAGCCTAAGTGCAGTATGCCTACTCCTAGTGTGTGTTCATCAGTCAAGATATAAGGCACAACAATAATTATCTAATCAAAGCTGATTATTTACAATTATCAATACCGTACTGTGGGTTTATATTTTATGATAGTAGCAGTTTACCGTAAGTGTATATTCTTCCTTGATATTAACTCACATTAGCACAAAATCATCATTAAAATATTTTTAAAATATTTGTATTTTTGTTACTGTTCTAACTTATAGTTTTATAAGGTACATACTAAATGTCTGTAATTTGTAAACATACGTTCATTGTTATTGTGTACTCTATTATAGTTAAGGATTCAAGTTTCATGAAATGAAGTTTATAGAACAAGATGTGGGTTCACAGAGCAAGATGATTGCCACAGATGATTAATGGGCCCCTAGCAGTAAGAAAAACCAAGGGTTCAGGGTTTTTAAAAATGTAGTCCCAAGGTTCGGTGCCCATAGCTCATGGTTAAGGTGCCGGCCACATGCACTGGCCTGAGCCTGCTAAACAACAATAGCAACAAACAGCTGGGCATTATGGTGTGCACCTGTAGTCCCAGCTACTCTGGAGACTGAGACAAGAGAATTGCTCAAGCCCAAGAGTTTGAGGTTGCTGTGAGCTATGACGTTACAGCACTCTACAGAGGGCAACATAGTTAGACTCTCTCAAAAAAAAAAAAAAAAAAAGCCTAAAGTATGCTTTGTTCTTTCACGTTGAGATAGTGCCATCTAGTGCATATGTAAAATAACAGCCCAGTTTTTTCTTCTCTTCCTGGTTTCATAATCTTTTCTACTCAATCCCTTATAGAATTTTTCTTAATGAAACATCTTAATTTACCATGATATTTCTAAATTATCATTGTAATGTCTGTTGATATGTTCAGAAATATATGCTGTCAGTGCTTCAAATAATGTTTTAAATGACTTTAAATACTTATATGCAACTTAAAGATACAGGCAAGAAATAGACAGAAATTTAAAAGAGTGAATAGGTTTGTCAATATATTCCCCCCATGGTTTATAATGGAAATTTTAAAATTTTTATTAAAATGGTATAATGCCTTGTACCTATCACCCAGCTGAAACTGTACCCATGGTTTATTACATGTAATCTGTTTTCTCCCAACACCAGATTTTTTTAAAGCAAACCGAAGGCATAGTTTTACAAGTATTTCCTAAGCAGAATAGTTTAAACTTTTTTTTACATCCATCGCTGACCACCTCTTTAAGTTGACTTAATTTCATAGACTGGACATGTACCAAGCATACACATCAGTACAGCAGGCCTAGTTTCTTATGTTGCCCACCTTCATATGCTGACCAAATTTGTTACAGTCCCTTGGGTACTCAACTTACAGGGCTTCTATTATACATATATAATCAACTGAGTTCTTAATTGCCTATGTTAATGCCTTAAAATATGCTTGTTTACTTGTCTTTTATGACTCATTCTCATAGATATGGTCTTGGCATCTGTAATCCTGCAAGCATAATCTCCTTTGCCAATCTTCTACCTCTAAGTTAGACACAAGGCTTTCCTCCTAAAGGTTTAATGGAAGCAGTGGAGAGTGTGGTATGAGTAGTGGTTATTGGTCTGTTTATTTTGCCTCTTAAGTTTAAGAACAGTTTCTTTCTTAAAGACTTAAAGACTACAGTAGTTGGTAATCATATTTCCACTACAAAATTGTAAAGGAGAAAGACATAACACCATATGTATAGTAAACTGTATTATTAAATGTGGTACAGGATATCCACTTTATGAAAATTACTTTTGCATAAACAAAGTAGCACGTATCACTATTGGATGGTTGACATGTCATTTGCCATTTGCATTAAAAAGTATGATTTTTACAGCATATGGAAAAGAAGGCATGAAAATGAACTTCATAGATCGGATCTTTATTGGCGAATTAACTAGCACAGTCATGTGTGAAGAATGTGCAAATGTAGGTATTTTGGAATTCATTTCATGGACTAGATTATAATCACATTTTGGATTTCCCTTCAATAATTGTTGGCAGTCATTTTTTAAATTTGTGACAGATAACTAGTATTTTTAAAAGACTTTCAAAAATTATTATACCCCAGGTTCCTAGAATATAAGCATGATTTATAATTTAAGTGTGTTTATATATGTTTTTATTTTTCCTCATGGCACACCTGTGAGGAAATGTTGAAATGTATTAGTTACCTGTTTGGATTGAAGTGAGAGAAGAACTTCAAGGGCCAGGCATAAGTGCTGACACCTGTAATCCTAGCACTCTGGGAAGCCAAAGTGAATGGATTGCCTGAGCTCACGAGTTCAAGACCAGCCCAAGTGAGACCCAGACCCCTTCTCTAAAAAATAGCCCAGCATTGTGGCAAGCGCCTGTAGTCCCAGCTATTTGGGAGGCTGAGGCAAGTGAATTGCTTGAACCCAAGAGGTTGAGGTTGCTGTGAGCTGTGATGCAGCACTATGCCATGGCACCTTGTCAAGAGTGACAAAGTGAAACTGTCTCAAAAAAAAAAAAAAAAAACCTTCAGGGAAGAGAGTAACTATTTTACATTGCCATGCTCTAAAATGTGATACACATACCAACAGAAATAATTTAACATAGTAACATCATTATCACATTTGATTTAAAGTTTATATTTAAATGACTTTTTAAAGTTTCTGTACCTATACATGACTCATCTTTGAATTTAGTGATAATTTTTTGATATTTTGAACGTCATGTGTACATTTTTATAGATTTTATAATATTTCTGAATGTGTATGGCTTAGAAGACGAGAGGTTTGCATTTTGTCAGGTTTTAATGGTAGAAGAGTCTTTATGTCCATTTTCCTGTCTCAGTTATGGAGTACTTTTCTTTAGTCTTATACAACAGGATTATAAATAATATATCCTTCTAGCCTGTTATGTGTAAGTACAGAATGTGCTGCAAACATGATTACTTAAATTTATATTTGATATAGAAGTTGATTTCTCTCATAAGGTAGAGAGTATCTTTTAAAGCAAATAATTCTAAGGAATTTATAAAACATAGCCAAGCTCTCTGCTTTACATGACTTTCTCTTAACATTTCATATTTTATGTTATGGCTTAAGCTCATCAAAAATGTTTAGTCTCTTCAAACAGTTTATTAAACTGTTTTGGAAAAAAAAATTTTTTTTTTTTTGTAACAGTCTCTTTGTCACCCTGGGTAGAGTACCATGACATCATAGCTCACAGCAACCTTAAACTCTTGGGCTCAAGCAATTCCCTTGCCTTAGCCTCCCAAGGAAATTGGACTACAGATGCCTGTCACAACTCCTGGATATTTTTTTAGAGAGGGGGGTCTCGTTCTTGGTCAGGCTGATTTCAAACCCATGAGTTCAGGTGATCCACCCACCTCAGCCTCCCAGAGTGCTAGGATTATAGGCGTGAGCCACTGGGCCTGGCTATTTTGAAATTTTAAATGTTACAAGTTATATGGACTAACCTGTCACAATATGATTGTGTTCATTAAAGTTTTGGAATATATTGTTTTGATTAACAATGCAATAGTGCAATACTGAAATCACTATTTATTCCAGGAACATTTTTTAATTTAAAAATTCTAGGTAAGGTCGGGTGCAGTGGCTCACACGTGTAATCCTAGCACTCTGGGAGGTCCAGGTGGGTGGATCTCCTGAGCTCATGAGTTCAAGACCAACCTGAGCCAGAGCAAGAGCCCATCTTTAAAAATAGCTGGGCCTTGTGGCAGGCACCTATACTCCCAGCTACTTGGGAGGCTGAGGCAAGAGAATTGCTTGAGCCCAAGAGTTTGAGGTTACTGTGAGCTGTGATGCCGTGCACTCTGTGCAGGGTGAGAAACTGAGACTGTCTCAAAAAAAGAATAAAAAAAATATTCTAGGTAGCCTGGGAAATTTGGTTTCTTTCAAGTATTAAAATTCTAACTGAGGCTCGGTGCCTGTGGCTCAAGCAGCTAAGGCACCAGCCACGTACACCTGAGCTGGCGGGTTCAAATCCAGCCCGGGCCCGCCAAACAATGACAACTGCAACCAAAACATGGCCAGGCGTTGTGGCAGGCACCTGTAGTCCCAGCTACTTGGGAGGTGGAGGCAGGAGACTCGCTTGAGCCCAGGAATTGGAGGTTGCTGTGAGATGTGATGCCATAGCACTCTATCCAGGGTGACAGCTTAAGGCTCTGTCTCAAAAAAAAATAAAATTAAATAAAATTAAAATTCTAACTGAGGTTCTCAATGTTTTCTTTTTAAGATCTCCACAGTGAAAGATCCTTTCGTTGATATTTCACTTCCTATAATAGAAGAAAGGGTAAGGAAAAAACTAACTAGGTTTTTATGAAGAACATGTATTAATTTTAGATCTTCGAGTGTTATCAGATATGAGAGTCACCATTTTTCTATGAATTGAGTTTGTACAGTGTGTTTGATACTGGGGATTTGAGTACACAAAGCATGATATAGTTCTCAAGAGGTTTAAGCCTTTATGCTTTGATATTTTAAGAAAATATTTTCAAAGAAAAATCTTCTATACATATTTTAAGTGAGTTAGAAATTAAGGTGAGTTAGAAATTAAGATGATATCCAAAATTTCTAAAGTTTTTGTGTTATGTACGTGGCATTTCATAGGTTTCAAAACCTTTACCTTTGGGAGGAATGAGGTCCAGGAGTTTACAGGAGCCAGATCATGACCGGTGCGGTGCCACTGTTACCAGAGAAAATAGTCATCAGCCCAGAGCCACCAAGAAGCATTCCTCTAAAGATAAGGTAAACTGTGAGCATTTGTTATACTTCTATTTTTTAACACTTATGAAAAGTTTCAAGTGTATAAAAGTAGAGAAAATACTGACTCAGTCGGGCAGCTCCTGTGGCTCAGCTCCAGCCCCATATACCAAGGGGTGGCAGGTTCAAACCCAGCCCTGGCCAAACTGCAACAAAAAATAGCCGGGTGCCTGTAGTCCCAGCTACTTGGGAGGCTGAGGCAAGAGAATCGCCTAAGCCCAAGAGTTGGAGGTTGCTGTAAGCTGTGTGATGCTACAGCACTCTACTGAGGGTGAGAGGGTGAGACTCTGTCTCAAAAAAAAAAAAGAAAATGCTGGCTCAGCACCTGTTGCTCCATGGTGAGGGTACCAGCCACATACACTGGGGCTGGCAGGTTTGAACCTGGCTCGGACCTGCTAAACAAGAAAGACAACTGCAGCAAAAAATAGCCGGGCATTGTGGTGGACAACTGTAGTTGCAGCTACTTGGGAAGTTGAGGCAAGAAAATCACTTAAGCCCAAGAGATTGAGGTTGCTGTGAGCTGTGACACCACAGCACTCTATAGAGAGCGACATAGTAGACTCTGTCCCCTCCCTCCCAAAAAAGTAGAGAAAGTAGCATAGTACGGCGGTTCTCAATCTATGGGTTGCAACCCACGGGAACTGTATTAAACAGCCGCGGCATTAGGAAGGTATAGGAAGTGCTCAGGTGCTTATTTCTCAGCTTCATGGTTATCACCTCCTGGCTACTCGTGGATTAGCCGTGTCTGTCTCACATTCTCCCCTTCTCTCATCCCAAATTCTTTTTACAGATTATTTTTAAAATAAATCCCAAGTATCTATTTGGGATTATATGTTGGGATATATGCTCCACTGTATCCCTCTAAAAGATAAATACTTTTGAGACTGGGGCAGCACCTGTGGCTGAGCAAGTAGGGTGCCGGCCCCATGTACCGAAGGTGGCAGGTTCAAACCCGGCCTCGGCTGAACTGCAAAAAACAAAACAAAACAAAATAAAAACTTGAGACTGAAGTCAGGTAGTGTGATGTCCTCACTTTGCTCTTTCTGCTCAGGAATGCTTTGATTTTTGGGCCCTTTTTTGGTTCCATGTGAATTTTAGGATTAATATTCCTATTCCTGTGAACAGTGTTATCGGTATTTTGATAGGCATTATGTTGAATTTGTAGATTGCTTTGAGTAGTATGGTTATTTTAATTCATACTAATTCTTTATGATCTATGAGCACAGGATGTCTTTCTATGATGCTATGACAAAAAAGTCTGGGCTGGGCATGGTGGCTCACACCTGTAATCCCAGCACTCTGGGGGGCGGAGGGGGATGGATCTCCTGAGTTTAAAAGCTCAAGACCAGCCTGAGCCAGAGCAAGACCCTGTCTCAAAAAACTAACCAGGCATTGTGGTGGGTGCCTATAGTCCTGGCTATTTGGGAGGCTGAGGAAAGAGAATCTCTTGAGCCCTAGAGTTTAAGGCTACTGTGAGCTATGATGCCACGACACTCTACCAGCAGTGACAAAGTGAGAATCTGTCTCAAAAATAAATAGAATAGAATAGTGCATTTTCAATGTTTGTTTATTTTTGAGAAAGAGTCTCATTATGTCACCCTTGGTAGAGTGCTGGGCTTAAGTGATTCTCTTGCCTCACCCTCCCAAGTAGCTGGGACTATAGGTGCTCCCCACAAATACCCAGATGTTTTTTTGTTATTTTTGTCATTGTTGTTTAGCAGGCCCAGGCCAGGTTTGAACCTGCCAACCCCAGTATATGTGGCTGGCGCCCTAACCACTGAGCTACAGGTGCCAAGCCCATTTTCAATGTTTAAAAATCAAGTATGGAAAGGCTTATACAGTAATTGAAAAGTCTCCATTGTAGCATTGTTCTACAAAAGTTCTGTTTTCTTCACAAATGGGTAACCATTTTAGTTTCATTTCTTTTCTTTTTCTTTTTTTTTTTTTTTTTTTTTTTGTGTGTGAGACAGAGTCTCACTTTATCGCCCTCAGTAGAGTACCGTGGCGTCACACAGCTCACAGCAACCTCCAACTCCTGGGCTTAGGCGATTCTCCTGCCTCAGCCTCCCAAGTAGCTGGGACTACAGGTGCCTGCCACTACGCCCAGATATTTTTTGTTGCAGTTTAGCCAGGGCCAGGTTTGAACCACCACCCTCAGTATCATTTTAGTTTCTTATATAAGGGTTTACTTTTAAATCAGAACTATGTTTTATTATATTTTCTGTTAATCTTAATTTAGGTAGACTTAGGCAGTGGATCTCAGAGAGATAGTATTTACTTAATAACTGGAATGTTTAAATGAGACTTGCATTTACTTTCAATAAGATCACAATATTCTTTTCTGAAAACACTGTTAACTTATAGAATCAACTAATTCATGACCGAAAACACAGAAGAAAATCTTCATCTGGAGAAGAGAAAACCATTGTCATATACCGGAAAAATGAAAACCTTGAAATGAATGAGGATTCTCTAATCATTACAAGCATCAAGAATACTGAGTCACCCCCAAATGACAGCCCCTGGGATGGCAGTGAAAAAGAAGCCAGCCTTTCTGAAAGCAGTGTTGATGCTGACAGTGAGGCCTCAGAGTCTGAAAGTGCTTCCAGGCAGGCCAGGCTGTTCAGATCCAGCTGTGGAGCCCGCGTGCACACGGGTGGGCACCTTTGCCATCCATCAGTTGGGGAACTGCCACACACTAATGAGACTGACAGTGCTGACGACATAGTGGCCGAGGCTGTTTCTCAACTTCATTTGTGCAGCACTGTAACTGGAGACAGAGATTTTGACGCAGCAAATCAGCCACTAAGTATCTTGAATAATTTGTGTTCAGAGGAAAAGCATTTGAGGTTTCACAGTCCCCAAGATGCTTTCCAGACCCTTTCTCAGAGCTATGTAACTACTTCTAAAGAATGTTCAGTTCAGTCCTGTCTCTATCAGTTTACATCTATGGAATTACTAATAGGGAATAATAAGCTTCTGTGTGAGAATTGTACTGAAAAGAAACAGAAGTACCAAAAGGAAACAAGTTCTGCAGGTAAAAGTTTCTATTTTTAAACTTTTTAGTATTGATAGATTATCTGACTGACTCTAGTGGGTTACAGATTTCAAATAGAGGAACCCAAACCTTGTCTCCCATCCAAGTACTACCCAGTCCGGACCCTGCTTAGCTTTAGAGATCAGACAAGATTGTGTGGGCCTTAGACGTCGAGAACCTTATCTTCTGTACTTGAGCTACTTGGGTACAGGGGTTGTCTTAGTGTCTTAAATACTCAGGTACAAATATGGATGATTGGGCAGAGTGGATTTGCAGTAGATTTTTGTTCAAAATGAAAAGCAGGAAGTATACATCTCTGCCTTGGAAATGCAAATCCATATAATTTTATTTGAGAGACCTAGTATCCCTAAAATTCATAATTGTGTCACTAGTGAGATTAATGATGAAATTAATGTGCTTCACATTTAGCCTATAATCTGAGGATTTTAAATAATTATGTCATAAAGCTGGCAGTATATCTGTTTAGTTGAGCAGAGAAGTAGAAAAGGAATTGTCAAATTCTCAGCACAGCGGCGGCCTTGACTTTTAATGACCAGTTGTTTTAAATTATAGGTTTTATTATGTAGGTGTGGTGAAGCTAACCCATCAAGAGATGGTTGCCATTGAAAAAATAGTTTGCTACTCAGTTTTCAAGAAGTGGAACCATGCCATGCTACTCGGGCCACATAAAAAAGCAAAAACCTGGACAAGAGCCTTAATTTGGTTTGAGGGAAGGAAAGCATGTCTAGGATTGGCTCGTTGGAATAATTTCAGTAGGCTCTGGGATATAAGGACATCTCTGGTTATCTGGTCTGGCCCTGGAGTGATTAGGACAGGTGGATGGTAGCCCAGAGGCTGGAGCCCATGAGAGAGATTGTAGTGATATGGGTTCCGGATTGATTTGCATATGAAAGGTGTTACGTTGTTGGAGGGGCTGTTCCTCCAATGTTTATAAGGCCTGGGCGTCCAGGTGTCAGAATAAAGACGTGTTTAACACACTAGTAATTAAAGAACCGGCTAGATGGGAGGAGGAAGTACCTCTCGGTCAGTTAAAGGTGCAGTTTCCCACGCTCAAATTCTATCATAAATCCTCCCTAGGCTGTCTGCTTTCCAACTTCCAAAATTTGGTGTCTGTTCCCTCTTACTCTCTTTGCTTATTAAATATGTGCCTTTAAGAAAAATTCCTTGACTTTCATTTTAGTGGAGTTTCAGGAAGGAGTAGAGGCCCCCTTTCATCAGACATCCAATTCTTTAACATTTTAAAAAGCATGGTGTGGGGGTGCCTGTAGCTTAGTGGGTAGGGCACCAGCCATATATACTGAGGGTGGTGGGTTCAAACCCTGCTAAACAACAATAACAACTGCAACAAAAAATAGCCGGGCATCGTGGTGGGTGCCTGTAGTTCCAGCTAATTGGGAAGCTGAGGCAAGAGAATTGCTTAAGCCCAGGAGATCGAGGTTGCTGTGGGCCGTGATGCCATGGCACTGTACTGAGGAAAACACAGTGGGACTCTGTCTCAAAAAAACCCAAACAACAACAAAAAACCATGGTGTGATGCTTTTATATAGCTGTTTATTATATGGTAGATAATGTATAAAATAGAATTTTACAAATTCATTATATTTTGTATAGAAAGGAAAGCAGAAGGAGTTTATACTAATGCCAGGAAGCAATTGCTAATTTCCGCTGTTCCAGCTATCCTAATTCTGCATCTTAAAAGATTCCATCAGGTAAGTTTTTGTAGCAACGTCAGAATCATTTTCATCATGTGTTTGCAAGAGCCCTAAGTCCTATAGAATATTGTCAAGGGGCTCGGCGCCTATGGCTCAACAGGCTAAGCCGCCAGCCATGTACACCTGAGCTGAGGGTTCGAATCCAGCCCTGGCCCGCCAAACAACAATGATGGCTGCAACCAAAAAATGGCCGGGCGTTGTGGCAGGTGCCTGTGGTCCAGCTACTTGGGAGGCGGAGGCAAGAGACTTGCTTGAGCCCAGGAATTGGAGGTTGTGAGCTGTGATGACACAGCACTCTATCCAGGGTTACAGCTTGAGGCTCTGACTCAAAAAAAATAAAAAATAAAAAAGAATATTGTCAAGGATTAGACAGTAACTTATTAAGTTTTAAAACCTGATGCAGGATTTATTACTATAGCTACAAGAATCTTCAAGACTTTTCTAATTAAAATTATTATTAATTCATGATATTTGAGGATTTAGGCAGTGGGAACCTAAGTGGTGTCTCTGTGCTTGTGTGAGTACTAACAAAAAATAAGTTCTATTAAGAACACTTGTAAGCAGCAAAGTGCACATGGCTTCCTGAGCTCTCAAGATCCCACAGAGAGGGATGCTTGGACTGGGCAGAGTTATCTAGGTTTAAATGCAGAAAGCGCTACAAGGCAAGCCCTATAGCTGTAGGACTCCACAGTGGGTGGCAACCTGTATACTAATGTGTCAGGTTTCTTCCCCAGTTGTTTACAGTTTCAATCCAGTGCTTCATCTCAATGGGATTTTTTTTTTTTTTGCATTTAAAAAACACTTTCATATTTCTTTGTAAGAATAAGTGAAAATAGTAACTCTTTGAGGGACTCTCACACTGTACCCTGGGTAGAGTGGCATGGTGTTATCATGGCTCAGAGGAGCCTCAAACCCCTGAGCTCAAGAGATCATCTTGCCTCAGCCTCAAAAACAGTAAAACATTTTTGAAAAAGTTTAACAGTTTTATTTAAAAACAGGTATTAAAAACTTATTGTGGGGTGGCGCCTGTGGCTCAAAGGAGTACAGCACCGGCCCTATATGCCGCAGGTGGCGGGTTCAAACCCAGCCCTGGCCAAAAAACCTGCCAAAAAAAATAATAATTATTATTATTATTGAAAAAATATGGCTGGAATTATCAAGAAATAAAATGTGTATATTTAAAGATATTACATTATAGTAAAGGAAGACTCTCAAATCAGCTGGGAAGAAGTCTAGATTTATTTAGTAAAGGACTTAGGAAAAGTAGCTGTTTGAGGAAATAAATTTCTATACTATATATCCATACTATTTTCAATTTTTTTTTTTTTTTTTTTTTTTGAGACAGAGGCTCAAGCTGTCTCCCTGGGTAGAGTGCCCGTGACGTCACAGCTCACAGCAACCTCAAACTCTTGGGCTTAAGTGATTCTCTTGCCTCAGCCTCCCAAGTAGCTGGGACTACAGGTGCCTGCCTCAATGCCTGGCTATTTTTTGGTTGTAGTTGTCGTTGTTGTTTTGCAAGCCCAGGCTGGATTCGAGCCTGCCAGCTCCTGTGTATGTGGCCGGTGCCTTCATTGCTGAGCTACAGGTGCTGAGCCTATTTTAAATTTTTTTTTTTTCTTTTAATGACCGAGTCCCACTTTGTCACCCTCAGTAGAGTGCTGTGGTGTTACAGCTCACAGCAACCTCCAGCTCTTGGGCTCAGACAATTCTCTTGCCTCAGCCTCCTGAGTAGCTGGGACTACAGGTGCCCGTTACAACACCTGACTATTTTTTTGTTGCAGTTTGGCCAGGGCCGGCTTTGAACCTTCGGTATATGGGGCCAGCGCCCTACTCACTGATCCACAGGTGCCGCCCCTATTTTCAATTTTTTTAATCATGTAAAACAAAAGACTAGGAGAAAACTTAAATGAATATTTAGCCTGACCTCTGTATAAAAGACTAAGTATAAAACCCATGAAGGAAATCTCAAAGAGTAAGAACTTTGATTACATGTTCACAACATTTTAGGTGGGCTACAAACGTGCAAGAGATTTTGCCCTTTGTATTCACCCCTATCCACAGAAAGATTAGATTAAGTTCTTGATTTTTTTTTTTTTTTTCTTTCTATAGCCAAGGTTAAGAAACACAGTGGTCTGCTCGGCGCCTGTGGCTCAGCGGGCTAAGGCGTCAGCCACATACACCTGAGCTGGCGGGTTCGAATCCAGCCCGGGCCCGCCAAACAACAATGATGGCTGCAACCAAAAAAATGGCCAGGCGTTGTGGCGGGCGCCTGTGGTCCCAGTGACTTGGAAGGCAGAGGCAGGAGACTTGCTTGAGCCCAGGAATTGGAGGTTGCTGTGAGCTGTGATGTCACAGCACTCTACCCAGGGTGACAGCTTGAGGCTCTGTCTCAAAAAAAAAAAAAAAAAAAACAGTGGAATTGAAATGGCCATGGAGAGTGAAGGCAGATAAGTTTTGTCTCAAGTCAGAATTGTCATGAAAGGGACGCATTTGAGTGATTCTTTATGAGAAGCTCATCCCATTGCAGAAGCTAATTTTGCAGTGTACCAGTTATTTTATATTTGGTACCTATATCCCTATTTAGGGATAACTTACAGAAGGAATTCATGCCCTTAAAGAGAAATACTTATGGACACTACAGTCCTTATTTTTAAGCCAAATGTACAATGTCAGCCAAGCCCCATTCTTAGTCTCAGGGGTTAGGAATTGTAGGCAGCAGGGTCCCAAGCAATAACTGTTTTTAGTTTCTTAAGCATCCTAAAAGCCTTCTCTGTAGTATACTTAAAGCTGTATATCCAATTTCTGACAAATGATTTCTGGAAAAAAATACATAAATAGAGCTGTGTATCAGAAACATTCACAACATTTAAAGGCAAATCTCACTTGTTACTCTTTGTCATAAATATGCCAAATGATTAACATTATAATATGTAAAGAGTTTGGTTTTTGTTTTTGATTTTTTTTTGGCATCATATCTTATAGCAACTTCAAACTCCTGGGCTCCAGCAATTCTCTTGCCTCAGCCTCCCAAGTAGCTGGGACTACAGGTGCTCACCATAACACCTGGCTATTTTAGAACCAGTTTGAGCCTGGCTCAGGCTGGTCTCGAATTCTTGAGCTCAGGTGATCCACCCACCTCAGCCTCCCAGAGTGTGGGATTATAAGCATAAGCCACCATGCCCAGCCTATGTAAAGAGTTCTTAAAGATCAATAAGAATGTCAAGACCCTAATAGCAAAACTTGTAAAGACTATCAATTAGAAAAGGAAGCACTTGTGGCAGGGGCCTGTAGTCCTAGCTACTTGGAAGCCTGAGGCAAGAGAATCACTTAAGGGCTCAGCACCTGTGGCTCAAATGGCTAAGGCGCCAGCCACATACACCTGAGCTGGCAGGTTTGAATCCAGCCTGGGCCCACCAAACAACAATGACGGCTGCAGCCAAAAAATGGCCGGGCGTTGTGGCGGGTGCCTATACTCCGAACTGCTTAAGAGGTGGCGGCAGGAGAATCACTTGAGCCCAGGAGTTGGAGGTTGCTCTACGCAGGGCAACAGCTTGAGGCTGTGTCTCAAAAAAAAAAAAAAAAAAAGAATCACTTAAGCTCTAGACTGTGATGCCATGACACTCTACCTAGGGCGACATACTGAGACTCTGTCTTAAAAAAAAAAAAAAAGCACAATAGCTGGGCTTTGTGGCAGGCGCCTGTAGTCCCAGCTACTGGGAGGCTAAGGCAAGAGAATCGCCTAAGCCCAGGAGTTGGAGGTTGCTGTGAGCTGTGTGATGCCACGGCACTCTACCAAGGGCGATAAAGTGAGACTCTGTCTCTACAAAAAAAAAAAAGGCACAAATTCCAGGGAAGTTTGTGAGAGTCCATCTTTCCCAGCAAAGGAAATGCAAAATCACAGGGATATTCCTTTTAGCATAGTGTTGCCAAGAATGAAGTGGGATATTGGAGCAGCAGCATAGGTATAAATGAGCAACACTTTCTAGAAAGTAATTGTAATAGGAATGAATGTCCAGGACATTAATGTTTTAAATAAAACTTCTAAACAAAAGTAACCACTCTAGCCTAACTCCACTTCTAAGAACCTTTCATAAGGAAATAAAGATGTACACAAAAATGTGTGTCCCATTTGTGGACCATGCCAGATGTGGGGCCTAGCTTCAGGGTCCAGTGTGGTGGATATCAGATTCATATTTTAACAAGGAAAAAAATGATATATCTACTAAAAGAAAAAGGCAGGAGGCTGCATATGCCCAAATATAAGGTTAGACGTCTTCTAAAATTATCTTTTAGAAAAACTTATATTAAAGGCTATTTTAAGTTTTTCTATTGTGGTATAATTTCTCAATAGCAAAGTAATGATTAGGTAGGATACATTGGCCTGGAATGATCTGACAGGTCCAGTATGTCTAATATATGCTTATAGAGGTCATCTGATGAAAAAGGAGGCAAAGAAACTGAACATGGATTAAGTCATTATTCTGGGAATATGACCTCATAGTTTCATGTCATGTATGTTCAGCTTCCTGAAAGATCCCTTAAAAAGTATCAGTAAGTAGGGTATATTTTTGCTGAGAAAAAACCTCTTTAAAAAAATGTAACAAATTAAAAGGCAACAGATGTATATAAAATCATGTGATTAGTATGCAAGTGAAAAGACCAGTCACTGACGTCACGAACACCACATGAAATGCTGCATCTGTTAGTTTTGTAACCATATGATTCAGTTTTAAGTACCTTCACATTCTTTTTTTTTTTTTTTTTTTTTTTTTTTGCTAAGAGTCTGTGAGCAATTGATTTATTATGGTCTCTGTGCAGTCAAACCTCTCTGCTAAAGACATCTGTTTTTGCAGTAGCTCCGCAGCCCTAGCGTCAACCACCTGAGCTCCAGCTAGATCATCAGACATCAGATTCTCATAAGGAGCACACAACCTAGATCCCTTGGGTGTGCAGTTTACAGCAGGGTTGGCACTCCTATGAGAATCTAATTCCACTGCTCATCTGACAGGAGGTGGAACTCAGGCAGTGATGCCAGTGATGGGGAGTGGCTATAAATACAGATGAAGCTATGCTGGCTTGCCAGCGGTCACCTCCTGCTGTGTGGCCTGCTTCTAAACAAACCATGAACCGGCCCTGGTCCATGGCCTGGAGGTTGGAAACTGCAGCTCTTTTTTTTTTTTTTTTTTTGAGACAGAGCCTCAAGCTGTCACCCTGGATAGAGTGCCGTGGCATCACAGCTCACAGAGACCTCCAATTCCTGGGCTCAAGCGAGTCTCCTGCCTCCGCCTCCCAAGTAGCTGGGAAAACAGGCGCCTGCCACAACGCCCGGCCATTTTTTTTTGGTTGCAGCCCTCGTTGTTGTTTGGCGGGTCCGGGCTGGATTCGAACCCGCCAGCTCAGGTGTACGTAGCTGGCACCTTAGCCCGTTGAGCCACAGGCACCGAGCCAGTACCTTCACATTCTAACAGTCCATATCTATTTATAGGTCTCCTACCTAATACCTTGGATAATTTATTAGCTAGTTTTTATTACCATTACTTAATGCAAAGTAAGTTTTTTAATTTTGAAAATTAAAAAACTAGGAAAAGGTAGAGCTTATTTAAGCATATGAAAGTACATTTTGATTAACATAATGTATAAATTTTACTGTTATTGATGTTTTGAATGTTCAGGGGCTTTTTTTGTTGGGATGGATGAACATACTGAATTTTAGAACTGAAAAGGAATCTGATCCATTTCAAGCTGTTTTCTGCCTTTACCTAGAAGAAGTTGCTTAGAATCAAGTTAACTATTAACCAGTCACTTGACTCAGGTGCCTACAAAGAATATTAGGCTTCTGACTCTTTGGATGTATTTTCATGATAGCATATGTGTTACTAGCTTAGCTTTTATCACATTGAATTTTTCCATTAGTATGAAAAAGTCACAGTAAAAGTAATATTTGTTTGTAGTAAAAATTCCCATGTAAATGAATAATCTTTATGGTAACAACTTATGAAACCTAATTTTTAGCTTAGTTATTATCACTTTTGTGCTATTCCTTAGTTACTTTTTATATGTATGAAAAAACTAACTTCTAGGATTCCTCTTTTGGTTTTACTTAACACAGTGCTTTCAGTTTAAATTTGTTGCATTAAAAAATGTTTGTTTTTGTTTTTGTTTTAGGCTGGCCTGAGTCTTCGTAAATTAAACAGACATGTAGATTTTCCACTTATGCTTGATTTAGCACCATTCTGTTCTGCTACTTGTAAGGTATAGTACATTAACCCGTTATTTGCAAGTCAAGTATCTTAAAGTATATGATGTATTTATTAGGCCCTGGTTTGGGTTTTTTTTAATAAGCTTGTCTCTGAACAAATTTTTTAAACTCAAATTTTTATTAATAACATTGGAACAGGCAGCGCCTGTAGCTCAGTTGACAGGGTGTTGGGCACATACACCTAGGGTGGCGAGTTCAAACCCGGCCTGGACCTGCTAAGCAACAATGACAACTGCAACCAAAAAATAGCCAGCCTTTGTGGCAGGCGCCTATAGTCCCAGATGCTTGGGAGGATAAGGCAAGAGAATCACTTAAGCCCAAGAGTTTAAGGTTGCTGTGAGCTGTAACGCTACGGGCACTCTACCCAGGGCAACAGCTTACAACTCGGTCTCTGAAAAAATAAAAAAATAAAAAATAGGGCGGCCCCTGTGGCTCAGTGGGTAGGGTGCCAGCCCCATATACCAAGGGCCGCAGGTTTGAACCCAGCCCCAGCCAAACTGCAACAACAACAGCAACAACAAAATAGCCAGGCATTGTGGTGGGCACCTGTAGTCCCAACTACTTTGGAGGCTGAGGCAAGAGAATCGCCTAAGCCCAAGAGTTGGAGTTTGCTGTGAGCTGACGCCACGGCACTCTACTGAGGGCGACAAAGTGAAACTCTGTCTCATGAAAACTAAATAAAATTTAAAAATAATAATAAAAAATAACCTTGGAACAAATACAATAATAATTCCTTGAAGTCAAATAGCATTTTACAGTTTTGAAAGAATTTTCACATATATCAATTATCTGAAAGAATTTTAATCGTGATTATGTCAGAAACATGTGGAACATGGAATGCACTATGACTTTTGGGAGACAGAATAAAGGCAAACTGAAAAGATTAGGTGTGAGACGTGGCAATCATGAAGACCAAAGCTGTTTGTAAATGCTCCTGGGAGCCGAGAGTTGTCAGGAGAAGTGTACATGTTTTGTAATCTCTCCTGTTCCTTGTGAATAATCTGTTTAATTAGCAGTTGTTTTACCACTTGTAGAGTTCTATATCTTTTGCAAATCAGTATAGTAGTGCATAGTCTCTCCTGCCACTTTTTTTTTTTTTTTTGAGACAGTCTCATTATGTCACCCTTGGTACAGCTCACAGCAACCTCCAGCTCTTGGGCTTAGACGATTCTCTTGCCTCAGCCTCCCATGTGTAACTGGGACTACAGGTACCTGCCACAACACCTGACTATTTTTTGGTTGTAGATGTCATCATTTGGCAGGCCCAGGCTGGATTCGAACCCACCAGCCCTGGTGTATATGGGGCCAGCGCCCTACTTACTGGGCCACAGGCACCACTATAGGTGCCGAGCTTCTTCTGCCGTTTCTTGTACATTACTGATAGTAGTGTACTTGTCAACTGAGTATGATACATCAAAACTGCTAATGTAGTACTTCAATAACTAGGTATAGAAAGCAGACTAGTTAGACGGCGCCTGTAGCTCAGTGAGTAGGGCGCTGGCCCCATATACTGAGGGTCATGGGTTCAAACCCAGCCCCAGCCAAACAGCAACAAAAAAATAGCTGGGCGTTGTGGCAGGCATCTGTAATCCTACCTACTCAGGAGGCTGAGGCAAGAGAATCGCTTAAGCCCAAGGGCTAGAGGTTGCTGTGAGCTGTGACGCCACGCCACTCTACGAAGGGCGACAAAATGAGACTGTCTCAAAAAAAAAAAGAAAGCAGACTGGTTTATAATCCCTGTAGGTGGACATGTAGGAATTGTGTAGATGACATCAATGACTTTGTCTTCATTGAGGAAAATGGTTACGGAGTAACGTGTCCTGTTCAACAGTTAGAAGTCTAGGTTTTGCGGTATGTAATAAAACACTTACTGAACTTAATATTTTCAGAACATTGACCAATCCAAACAAAAATCTTAAACGTGATTTTCTAGTGAATCCAATTTATATGCTATGAAATACTAGCACTATCTGTCAGTTAACAGTAGTCCTAGAATTTGATAATGTCATAATGAAATTTAACAATCTTTGTTAAATTTATGAGAACATTGTGTCTTTTAAAAGTACCTACTATGGAGAATTTCCCACTCTGAAGTAAACAGAATGGTGCAATGAACCTCTAGCACCCAGCCCTAAAACCTGTTCTATCCACATACTCATCCTCTTCCTCCTTTAATATATTGGAACGCTCATCAGGCATCATGTCATCCATAAATACTTCATGTATCTCTAGATTTAAATGTTTTCTTTTTATTTTTAGAGATAGGGTCTCACTCTATCTTTAGGCTGTGGTGCATTGGCGCAGTCATAGCTCACCACACCCTCCAATTCCTGTTCTCAAGACAATCCTCTTTCCTCAGCCCCTTAAGTTTTTTAAGGGAGACTGAGTCTCACTTTTATCACCCTCAGTAGAGTACAGTGGTGGCGTCACAGCACAGGCAACCTCCAACTCTTGGGCTTAGGCGATTCTCTTGCCTCAGCCTCCCGAGAGGCTGGGACTACAGGCGCCTGCCACAATGCCTGGCTATTTTTTTGTTGCAGTTTGGCCAGGTCCGACTTCAAACCTGCCACCCTCAGTATATGGGGCCAGTGCCCTACTTGCTGAGCCACAGCCACCACACCATTTATATAAGTTTTTAATTTTCATTTTTAAAGACTGCCTCTGAAAATTATAATTACATAAAATAGTTACATTTGACTTTGGACCTGTATATCAATTGTACTAAACAAGATAAATTCAAAGAAGTCATGTCCATTCTACCTATTTCTTTCTGTTCCTTATAGACAGCCATTTAAAGGTTTATAATTTATTTCATTTTAACCAGACAAGTATGTATATTTACAGCATCCCTATTAAGTGATGGCAGCTTATACTATGAATCTTTTTTTTGTTGTTGTTCCTGTTAACATTATATCCTGGAGATTATCTCATCACGTATTTAGAGATATTTTGCACACCATTTTTCAAGCACCATAATACTGTTGTGTGGATATATCATAGTTTATTTAATTAATCTCTATCTTACAAAAATTTAGGTTCTAGTGTTTTTTTGTTTTTTTTTGTTTTTTTTTTTGGCCGGGGTTGGGTTTGAACCCGCCACCTCTGGCATATGGGGCCGGCGCCCTACTCACTGAGCCACAGGCGCCGCCCCGGTTCTAGTGTTTTGATACTAATAATCCTGCAGCTATTAGTTGGGTACATGTTGTCTTATGTTTTGCTCACGTGCCTGTGAGAGATTCCTAGAAATAGGCTTGATCGTCCATGAGTAATACATACGTAACTTAGGGAGGCTGCATGAAATATCCCTACCCATCCCCTCACGTGTGCTATGTGTGAGTATCCTCCCCATAAATTGGCCAACAGAAAATCTTGTCACGCTTTTGTAGTTTTGTCAGCCAAATAGGTGTGGAAAATTATCTCAGTATAGTTTTGCAATGTATTTCTCATATTTTAATCAAGGTGTATATTTTTTCTTTATAGTAATATTTCACTAATTATTGCTAATTTGAATTTTTTGTTTCAAAGAACGCAAATGTGGGGGAGAAAGTTCTCTATGGTCTCTATGGTATAGTGGAACACACTGGCTTGATGAGAGGAGGTCACTACACTGCTTATGTGAAAGTGAGAACACCCTCCAGGAAATTATTGGAACATATCACTGGGAAGAAAAATGTGTCTGGTAAGCTATCCAGAGTTTATTTCATTATTGAAAAATTCCTTTTAATTGATATGATACACAAAGTTGTATATCTTTATAGGACACACATAATTTGATACAGGCATACAGTGTGAATTAATCAGGGCAATTAAGGTATCCACCACCTTAGACATTTATCATTTCTTTGTGATAGGAACATTACAATTCTACTTTTTCTTATTTTAAAGTATACCCTAACTTACTGTTGATTATGGTCACTTTGTTGTGCAATCAAATATTGTTCATTCCTAACTCTATTTTTATCCCCATTAACCATTCCCACTTTATCCCCCCGTCCCCACTGCCCTTCCCAGCCTCTAGTAACCATTCTACTGTCTCTGAGATCAATTGTTGTTAATATTTAGCTCCCATACAAGTGAGAACATACCAGAGTTGTTCTGTTTCACTTATTTGACATACTTAATGTTCTCCAGTTCCATCCATGTCATTGCAAATGGCAGGATTTCATTCTGCTATATAATATTCCATTGTGTTGTATGTACCACAATTTCTTTATTCATTCATCTGCTGATGGACACTTGTGTTGTGATTCCAAACCTTGGGTATTGTGAATAGTGCTGCAATAAACGTGGCAGGGCCGATATCTTTTTTTATACACTGAATTTTCCTTTGGGTATATACTCAGCAGTGGAATTGGTCAGGCATATGGTAGTTGTATTTTCAGTTTTCTGAGGAATTTCCACACTGTTCTCCATCGTGTTTGCAGTAATTTACATTCTCAACAGGGATTCCCCTTTTTCTACCTCCTCAGTAGTGTTAACTGTTGCCTGTCTTTTCCATAAAAGCCATTTTAACTGGGTTGAAATGATCTCTCTTTGTAATTTTGATTAGTTTTTTTGTTTTGAGACAGGGTCTCACTTTGTTGCCCTTGATGGAGTGTTCTGGCATTATATAGCTCACAGCAGCCTCAAACTTGTGGACACCAGTGATCCTCTTGCCTCAGTTTTTATTTTTAGTAGAGACCTGGTCTCACTGTTCCTCAGGCTGATCTTGAACTACTGAGCACAAGCAATCCACCTCAGTTTCCCAGAGTGCTGGGATTGCAGGTGGGAGCCACCACGCCTGGCCTGATACGCATTTTTCCAATGACTAATGAGCATTTTTTTCAATACCTGTTGGTCATTTTCTTTTCTATTGAAAAATGTCATTTCAGATCCTTTACCTATTTTTAAAACAGATGATTTGATTTCTTCCTATTAGATAGGTAGTTTGCAAATATTTTCTCCTATTTTGTGGGTTGTCTCTTCCCTTTGTTGCCTCTGTTGTGCAGAAGCTTTTTAGGTTGATATGATCCCATTTGTCCAGTTTGGCTTTGGCTGCCTGTACTTCAGGGGTATTACTCAATAAACCATTGCCCAGGCCAATATCCTGAAGCATTTTTCCAGTGTTATCTTTTGGTAGCTTGTACTTTCAGGTCTTATATTTAGGTGTTTCATTCATTTTTATTTGATTTTTGTGTATGGCAAGAGATAAGGGTCCAGTTTCATTCTTCGTGGATTTCTAGCTTTCCAAGTACTGTTTATCGAAGAGTCTATTTTCCCACCGTGTTTTTTTGGCATCTTTGTCAAAGACAAGTTCATTCCAGATGTGTATATTTATTTCTGGGTTATCTGTTCTATTCCATCAGTATGTTTCTTATGTGGCCTCAGAGTGCTAAAATTGCAGGCATGAGCCACTGTGCTGTGCCACCCTGTTTGATTTCATTATGTTGAACCATCCTGGCATCCTTGAAGTGAATCCCACTTGATTGTGATGAGCAGCCTTTTTAATGTATTGTTTAATTCAGTTTGCTAGTATTTTGTTGACCATTTTTTGCATGCGTGTTCCTCAGAGATTGGCTATAGTTTTCTTTTTTTGGTTCTGTCTAAATTTATTTCATTATTAAAAATGAATGAATTCATTTTTTGTAGGAGATAGTTTACAGATACCCCAGTATATTCGTGTTAAGTGAGAATTATGAGACTGCTTAGAGCATCTCAGATATCATGATACTTTATCCTTCTAGGTGATACCAAGTGACACACAATTTTTCAAGGTACTGAGTCTTCATGTATTGCAGTGGACTTGTATTTTATTTAATGATGCCAAACATTTTTGAAGATATACCAGGTTCTTAGAACATAGTTGGAGTTGCAAATTTGTTGGCTTTGTTTATGGGTCATTTAACTTTGCTTTTTTCTTTCTCTTTTAGTGAAAATTATTCTTTTATCTGAGCAATTAAGTACTTACAAGGCTAATATTTTCACTACATGCTTAAAGTGTTATTATCTAGAGATAATTATAATAATAAAACATCTAAAGAATTATTTTGGAAAATGCTTAATTCAAAGAGGGAACAGACTCCTGCAGTAAGATTTAGCATTGGATAAATATAGTGGGTAGTAAAGCACAATTTATGCTTTAGAGTAAGAACTTCAAACATAGTTATTATAAAATTGTATTTTTTGTTTTGTTAGGTTTGAAAGAACCTGATAGTGAATCCGCAGGCCACTGGGTCCATGTTAGTGACGCCTCCGTGCAAGTGGTTCCAGAATCAAGAGCGCTCAGTGCACAAGCTTACCTTCTTTTTTATGAAAGAATATTATGATTATTAATGGCAGTGATTATTTAGGTCATTTATTTGAATGCTGCAGTGATGACCATAATCTATGTACATATAATGTGCCTTTGTCCTCTCCTCTCTTTTGTGGGCATAGCAGGTCCTTCAAATGCTTCTGATCTTCACCATTTCAGTGAACCCTTTTAAAGTAAATGTATTCAATGCTTTCAAATCTATGTTCTTAAAATAAATGTAAAAACAGTTTTTCAAAATATTTGTCCTAGGGAGACAAAAAATCCGCAGGATTTTTAGGAAGGAAACCCTTTTATGATATGGTCTGTTATTAATAAGCATTCAGAAACAATGCTGGCTAAATGAAATTCCTTAAGGCAGTGTTTCCTAAATGTAATACCACTTTCCTAATCTCATATTCTGTATCACTTTATTTTAACATTTTTAGCCTTAATTTTTTAACCTTACCCTTGTTTTAAGCAATAATATTCCATGTTTTATGTGCTTTAAAAAATATAGCTGTTAAAGATTGTTCATCCATGTACTACTACACTCAAAATCATCTCAGGGCTATTGATGGTATTTGTGTACCACTGTTCGGGGAACATTACTATAACACAAAATTTCACAAAGTAACACCTAATATGGCATCGTGACCTCGTCAAGTTTTGTATGATTCAGTTATATAAACAGGTATCACTGCAATTTCAGTAATGTGGGTTTACAAATAATATTTTATTAATTCGAGGCTTTGAGAACTAGAAATACAGTGAGATATTCCTTTGCAACCTGTTATGGTAGAGTTAAGGATGATTTGCAAGTGATTGTCCAAGGTCAAAATGTAGGTAATTATAACATGTAGCATTGGTATTTAGAAGTTGGTAATCTGTATAGAATCACAAGATACCTTTGTATATAAAATTGTCAACTTATATTTGTAAGTAATAGATTATATTACTTTTACTTTTCTATTTTAGTAAATATTAAACATGATTTGGCAGATTTAAGATTTTTGTCTTTAACAAACATCCTTGCCGGATGTGGTGGGCAGTGGCACATGCGACACCTGTAGCGCCTGTAGTCTCAGCTACTCGGGAGGCTGAGACAGGAGGATGGCTGGAGTCCACGAGTTCTGGGCTGTAGTGCACCATGCCGATCGGGTGTCTGCACTAAGTTAGAAATCAATATGGTGACCTCCCAGGAGCCGGGGGGCCACCAGGTTGCCTAAGGAGTGGTGAACCAGCCCAGGTCAGAAGCGGAACAGGTCAGAACTCCCATGTTGATCAGTAGTGGGATTGTGCCTGTGAATAGCCACTTCACTCTAGCCTGGGCAACATAACAAGACCCCATCTCTTAAAAAAAAGAAACATTCTTAATAAATTCAGATTTAGCTTTTATTTCAATGGGTCATAAAGCTGACATTTCTCACTTTCATTTAAAATAATAATAATGATAGTTTTTCCCCTCCAGAATATAAATTATTAGGCAGTATTAAGGTGTCAAAACTTTCATGAAAAATATTACTATTTTCTTTTTGAATTATGCATTTTAATTTATTTTTAAGAATATATTTATAGTTTTAAAACAGGACATGTGCATGTGTAACTTAACAGCATGGCTGACATAGACCAAGTCTACACTGGTAAGCTTTCAAGAACCATTTAATATGTTGTCAGTGGTATCAGCGCAGGCAGAAGTAAGAATAAATAATGGTGCTTTGGGAAGAACAGTAGTGTTTGATGCTTCTCCTTGACCTGTCCTTGTAGATGCTATATGGAAGGAGCACCTTCCCAATAGTGACATGTACATAGTTCCAGGTCTCCACGACAGAAATGGCCCAACCCGTTCAAACAGCCTCCCAACTTGGTTGGCAACTGCAAGTGAAGAACTCAGGCATAGTAGGCACAGGGATGGGGACTGGCCCCAGAGGCAAACTGTAAGGAAACAGGGCACTGCTCTATCAAACAGAATTGTACACACTTCAACAAAGGAGCTCCCAGCCTCTCTGTTGCCAGGTACCACCTACTGCCGAAGAGGTGTGTTGGGTGCCACTGCCCGCTGTTTGTGGGCACTCGGGAGCTCTCCCGCAGAGCCTCTCTCTGCTTCACTGTCTTGGATTGGTCGTCTCCCTTTGTCACGTACTCCACGAATTTCTGCCCCCTCACGCAGATACCTTTGAATGTGCTTGTTCCCATGTCTCAATTTGTGCCTTAGGGACTGTCTTCTGGAGTTTGGCTCTTTGCTTTATTACTTCTGGAAGATTTCCTTCCCGATTTGTAAATTGAAGTGGATCTGAAGGTTTTCTCTCAAACTAAGAAAAACTTCCAGTTTTCTTCCTGCATCTGAGCACCCTCAAAGAGTCCCTATTGAGTTTCACAGTTTCTTAGCAACCTCAGCATCACGGAGCTTGAGCAGATCTTATGTGTAGTCCTCAGCGTAGTAAGAAGCAAAAACTTTGCTCTGCTCTTGGCTGTAAAAGCACAGGTCCCATCACTCAGCCAGCTCCACTGGTATTACTGCAATCATTTTCTTCATGTTTTGTATTTTCAGTTCTTCTAACTGATCCACTTCTAATTACAATGATTTCCTGACCTGGAACTTTGACCTAGTCATAACCATGGCCACAGCTGCTTCTCTGGTATTTATAACCTGTCCCAGAGGTCTTGGCTTTTGGCATGGAGCCCTTCACATGCTACTTCATTTTGTGATTTTTCCATTTTCAGCTGCAGCAGCAGCAACTTTTGTAGTGATATAACATTCTCCAAAGATTAACAGAAGGTCTTCATCTTCACGCCCCACGGGGCTGTGATCTCGTTCTTCTGTTCACTGCGTGTGTCTTCATGTTGACGAGCTCCAGGTGCTGAGATGCCTTCTGTTTCTCTCAATGTTGCTCTGAGCTGTGTTATGTTGTCTGAGCTGCTTTAGGTCTTCTAAGCTGGGAACTGAGGCACTGTCAATATCGCAGTGGGGGAATAACAGAATTTCAGTTCTTGATCTTGTTTCTGAAGGAGCTTCTACTCCTGCTTTCTTTTCTATTTCTGTTTTCATGTCCATTCCACTTGGGTGTGCAAATCTTCTAGTCGCAGGGTAGTTTTCTCTCCTCCTCCTCATGATGAATGCTCTAAGCAGCCGGGCATTAAGGCCGCTGCCCTGCTTTATGGGGCCCAAGCATAGCAGCCACCTGCAAACACCCATGGTCTCACTCTGGACTGTTACTCCTGAAAAATATTACTATTATTTAGCTTAAGTCTTAACAAATATTGGCTACTTCAGTGCTATATTATTGAATTATATTATGACATAATTGTTCTGGGTGCATAACTCATGCCTGTAATCCTAGCACTCTGGGAGGCCAGCATGCTGGCCTGAGGTCAGACAGGATTGTCTGAGGTCATGGGTTTGAGAGCAGCCTGGGCAAGACCCCGTCTGTAAAAAATAACTGGGCGTGGTGGCAGGCGCCTGTAGTCCCAGCTACTTGGGAGGCTGAGACAAGAGAATCAATTGCTTGAGCCCAAGAATTTGAGGTTGCTATGAGCTATGATACTGGGCAATCTGCCCAGGGGGACAAAGTGAGACTCTGTCTCAAAAGAAAAAAAAAATGGCATAGTTTAAGTATCCTGATCGTTAGTGCCAATGAATGATACTACTATAGGCAAAGTGCCAGGCATGTGTCTAGTCCCAGTTCATTATCTAGGAAGGAAAAATAATAGTAGCTGTAGATAATATGTGGAAATATGTGACCAAGATTGACTCTTTAATATGTGTTAACATTATCAAGGTTACCTGTGCTCGCTTTGATGTCTTAGTGAATAGAATTTGATTACTGTTAAAGATGATAATAGTATACAGGGCACAGAGCTTAAAAATGTCATTGCATAAATTCTGTTTGTAAGCTGTTGAAATTTCAATAGTGTTCTTGATTTTTCAACAGTAAAACAATGGAGAAATAGCTTTATAAACTAGTATCCAAGGTCAGGTGATATCCTGTGAAAGGTAAGTTTATAGTATTTTGTTTCATTGTAGTTTTGAAGATTTCACTACCAGAACAGTGACTTTTTTGAAAAATATTTCTTCATTCAAGTCAGCCATCTTAGTAATAGCAGTTTCCACCCCATTTTCCCTCAGACAAATGTAAATATTAGGTCACCTCAGTTTTCTCCTAGAAAAGACACTATTGGGTATACTCTTTTCACTGGATGATCACCTGTCTCTTGTTTCAAAGATAGATATGTGGAAAGATACCTACATATACCTGCTATGCTGACTCTACTTTTAACATATTTTAAAATGGAAAAACTATAGAGTTTAGATGTTATTCCAGAAGTTCCATGCAAATAAGATACCTTTGCTTTTGTTTCATTAGCGTTACATGAGCAAATTCTGAAATCTATTTTTTTATGGCCTAGAGTTTATGAATGCTTTTTCCTTTGAAAAGACAAAAAATTTAATTTTGATACCTAAGAATTTCCTGAAGATAGCTTTTATAGTAGAAAACACAGGTTAAATTATACATGGATCTATATTTAAGGGTTTGGGTTTTTTTGGTTTTTGGGGTTTTTTTTAAAATGAGGTCTCATTCTGTTGCCCAGGCTATCGTGCAGTGGCATCCTAGTTCACTGCAATCTCAAACTGTTAGACTCAAGGGATCCTTCTGCCTCAGCCTCCTGAGTAGCTGGGAGTATAGGGCTTCACCACCACACCCAGCTAATTCTATTTTTTAGAGAGACCAAGTCTCACTACGTTGCTCAGGCAGTCCTTGAACTCCTGGCCTCAAGTGGTCCTCCCATCTTGGTAAATTTGTTTTTATTTTGAATGTTTCCAAAGCACATTTGCAGGGATATTGTGAGGCTACTATAATAAGTTTCCACATCACCTCAGAAAACAGTGCAAATAAGAATGTTTACACATCATCAAACTACCATAGTGTTTGAACAAGGGAATTTAAAATGGAAGTGTCAATGGCTTTATTCTAAAGTAGTATACAGGGTCTGTCCAACCCCAGTTGTCCCTGTTTTTTTTAATATATAAAATGATAAGGGCGGCGCCTGTGGCTCAGCGAGTAGGGCGCCGGCCCCGGCCAAACTGCATCAAAAAATAGCCAGGCATTGGGGCAGGCGCCTGTAATCCCAACTACTCAGGAGGCTGAGGCAAGAGAATTGCCTAAGCCCAAGAAATGGAGGTTGCTGTGAGCTGTGACTGCACATCACTCTACCAAGGGCGATAGAGCGAGACTCTGTCTCTACAAAAAAAAAAAAAAAAAGATAAAATGTTTATGTGCCAATTATGTGAATATTTTTGTGATGAAATGTATATCTATACTTTGTCATTTAATGTTTTTAAAAATTGTAAAGACCACCTTTTTAGGTGGCCACAGAGAGTGATAGTTATCAATTCAGAGTAGTTGGTACCTGTTATTATTTTAAATGTACCAACAGGGCTGTTTTACTATATTTAATAGCTTTTAGCTTGCACTAATCAATGATTTTATGCAATAGCTAAACAAAATTTTCTGAACATTAAGCTGGGAAATGTATCAACCTTGACCTTATTTTTGTGGTATAAAATAACATCCCGCCTACTTTAAAAACTTTATATTTGTAATTTATTTTTCTGCATGATACCTGATCAAAGAAGCCTAAACCAAATATGTGCAATAAAATTGAGCCTTTAGTATCCTGTAAATTAAGAATTTTTAGATATTTAAAATGTTTTTGTTTATATAGAAACCAATTCAAATCTGTTTAAAAGATGCCTATTTTCAATTTTGAGTAATTCTTTTCTTTTTTGCAATGTTTTAAGGAAATAGCTATGTAATTTATTGAGCATTACTTTGGTGTTACTGTATAAACATGCATAATAAATATTTTATGTTACAGATTGGTCCTGGAGTTTTTGGGATGAATGTTGACAATATTTTCTCTGCATTTATCTCTTAGTTCACTCAGGCTGCTATCACAAAGTACCGCAAAGTGGTTTGCTTATTAACAACAGAAATCTCTCACAGTTCTGGAGGATGGGAAGTTCAAGATCACAGTGTCAGTAGCTTCAATTTCTGGGGGAGAGCCCATTTCTGGGTTTTTTTGTTTGTTTTTTGAGACAGAGTCTCACTTTGTTGCCCTGGGTAACGTGCTGTGGTGTCATAGCTCACAGCAACCTCAAACGTTTGGGTTCAAGCAATTCTCTTGCCTCAGCCTCCCAAGAAGCTAGGAGTATAGGCGCCCCACAATGCCCAGCTATTTTTTTGAGACGAGGTCTCACTCTGGCTCAAGCTGATCTCGAACCGTGAGCTCAGGCAATCTACCCGCCTCACCATGGGTCCTCAAAATTTTTAAATGGGGGGGCCAGTTCACTGTCCCTCAGACTGTTTGAGGGCTGGACTATAGTTTAAAAAAAAACTATAAACAAATTCCTATGCACACTGCACATATCTTATTTTGAAGTAAAAAAACAAAACAGGGGTGGTGCCTGTGGCTCAAGGGAGTAGGGCGCTGGCCCCATATACTAGAGGTGGTGGGTTCAAACAAAGCCCCAGCCAAAAACTGCAAAAAAAAAAAAACAAATACAATATTTAAAATGAAAAAAAAAAGGCGCCCCCTATCTGCAAAAAAAAAAAAAAAAGGACCTCCTAACTTCAGGAAAAAAAGGCCCTACTAAATGCAAAATAAAAAATAGACCTCCTTACTTTAAAAAAAAAAATAAATCCGAACTTGTTCTTACCTTGGTCCTCAGGCAGCAGCAGGATCTGCACAGGCAAGCTCGTGACTCCAATCACGAGTCTCAGTCTCACCCGAGACTGAGAGGCGGAGGGGAGAGAGGAGGGACAGAAGCAGGGGAGTCGGAGCGTGAGGCACACTATCCACACG
>CAUYRH010112699.1:0-29485 GCA_963574655.1 Perodicticus potto | reverse complement strand
TAGCTGGGACTACAGGCGCCCGCCACAACACCCGGCCATTTTTTGGTTGCAGCCGTCATTGTTGTTTGGCGGGCCCGGGCTGGATTCGAACCCGCCAGCTCAGGTGTACGTGGCTGGCGCCTTAGCCTGTTGAGCCACAGGTGCTGAGCCCGCAGCCACCATTGTTGTTTGGCGGGCCTGGGCTTGATTCGAACCAGCCAGCTCAGGTGGACGTGGCTGGCGCCTTAGCCTGTTGAGCCACAGACGCCGAGCCATCTCCTTTTCATTTCTTTGCCAAATTTGTACCTAACTGTGGAAAATCATAAAAACTTGCTCTTATTTATATTACATATGGATTTCCCTTCTACTTTGCCAGTTTTTGTCTCCTTGTTTCAGTAGTTTAGAAAGTTTGACTTTCAGGCTCGGTGCCTGTGGCTCAACGGGCTAAGGCGCCAGCCACATACACCTAAGCTGGCGGGTTCGAATCCAGCCCGGGCCCGCCAAACAACAGTGATGGCTGCAACCAAAAAATAGCCGGGCGTTGTGGCAGGTGCCTGTAGTCCCAGCTACTTGGGAGGCGGAGGCAGGAGAATCACTTGAGCCCAGGAATTGGAGGTTGCTGTGAGCTGTGATGCCATGGCACTCTACCCAGGGTGACAGTTTGAGACTCTATTTAAAATAATAATAATAATAATAATAACGAAAAAAGAAAAAAAAATTTGACTTTCAGATGAAACTAGAGTCTTATAATTAACTAAACTTATCTTTTTTTTTTTTTTTGAGACAGAGTCTCACTTTAATGCCCTGGATAGAGTGAGTGACGTCACAGCTCACAGCAACCTCAAACTCTTGGCTAAGTGATTCTCTTGCTCAGCCTCTGAAGTAGCTGGAACTACAGGCGCCCACCACAATGCGTGGCTATTTTTAGAGATGAAGTCTCACTGTTGCTCAGGCTGGTCTTGAACCTATGAGCTCAGGCTATCCACCCACGTCAGCCTCCCAAGTGCTAGGTACAGGCATGATCACCTTGCCTGGCCCTGCCATTAGTGCAGTTCCCTACTATCCTTCTTATATTAATTTTTAGATTAAAGTAGCCTCATAAGTATGTTAACGTCTTCAGCCCATAGTAGTTCTTATCCATCTGCAGACATTTTTACTAGTCTAACTCACTCATGGCTATGCCTTCCACTACTGTTAAAGTCAGTGTCAAGCTAGGCTGGGTGCAGTAGCTCATGCCTATAATCTGAATACTTTAGGAGCCTGAGGCAGGACAGCTTATTGAGACTAGGATTCAAGGCTGCAGTGAACTGTGGTGATGCCGCTGTTGCGCTCTAGGGGACTTTTTTTAAAGGAATGTATTTTCACATTTAAACTGTGGTTTTTATAACATCCATGACGGGAGTGATCAGGTGGATAATCCTTAGTTACGGGTTGTGATTCATAGTCTGCTACTTTTACCTGATGTTTAGGCATTTGAAATTTGCCCTTGTGTCATATCTGCACTGAATTTTCTATTTCCTATTTGTAACACTGCAGAATTATTATTTTCAGTATTTCAAAGATTTGTAATCAATTCAAGCAATTGTAATATAATTGCTGGATATCAAAAGCATGCTAGTTTAACAACTTTTGTCTTCCAGTGACATTATAATTACCATTTTTTTTATTGTTTTTTTTTTGTATTTTTTTTGTTGAGACAGAGTTTTACCCTATGCCCTGAGCAGAGTGCAATGGCATCATAGTTCACTGCAACCTCAGACTCGGGCTTTGGGCATCCTGCTTCCTCAGCCTCCAAACCTGCTGGAATTACAGGTGCTCGCTGCAGTGCCCGGCTGGGTTTTTCCATTTTTTTCATTATTTGGGGTCTCACTCTCGCTCAGACAAGCCTCGAACTCCTAAGCTCAAGCATTCGTCCCATTTTAGTCTCCCACAGTGCTGGGGTTACGGGGAGTGAGCCACCACACCTGGCTATATAATTACCATTTTTGTTACATTAGAGAATTCATTATTATGTAGTCAACTCTTGCCTATTAGGAGTAAGGAACATGATAGCAGAACCTCCATAAGGGGAAAAGATTTTAAATCCTACATAAATTAAATGTTAAATGTTACTATGTCCCTGAAAGTGATTTTAGAATTAACCCACAGTATATGGGATGCTAAAAGATTGAAAGAAAATTATCGTAGCAATGAAAAGAGTACTATGTGGTTTATACAAAACTATCTCAAGCTCATAGAAACAGAGGGTGATATTAATCCTGTATGACCACTTGATGACTGTGGAAGCTGAGACCCAAAGTGGTTAAGTGACTTACCCAGCACAGCGGGTTTGGATGTTTTATAGCTATTTGACAGAGCTATGATTGCTCTCATGTTGTGAACTAAATTCCAGAGATGGAGATTGTGATCTTTGCTTTTGGGGCACTGAATTGCTTTCATAGCACCATAATGTCATCTGTCTGCTGACTTTCAAGCTTTATTTATAGTGTTATAAAATTTGGGGATTGCAGGCGGCGCTTGTGGATCAGTGGGTAGGGTGCCGGCCCCATATACCAAGGGTGGCAGGTTTGAACCTGGCCTTGGCCAAACTGCAACAAAAACATAGCCAGGAGTTGTGGCAGGTGCCAATAGTCCCAGCTACTCGGGAGGCTGAGGCAAGAGAGTCACCTAAGCCCAGGATTTGGAGGTTGCTGTGAGCTGTGACGCTGCGGCACTCTACTGAGGGCAATAAAGTGAGACTCTGTCTCTAAAAAAAAAAAAAAAAATTGGGGATTGCATGGGCCATAAGGGATTTACCGATGCGGAAACTGAGGCCCTCTAGAGCTTCATGGTTCACCCAAGTCTTGGGTGATTGAGGGAGAGTGTGTAGGATATAGACCTCCCCCCGGGTGCACTGCTGTGCTCTGCTTCAGCAAGAAAGATGCCAGAAACTACAAATATAAGGTCTTTTTCTTCCTAAAAAACTGTAATTCATTTTGCTTTGAAAGACTTATCAGAGTTTAAAAGCTCCATTTTGTGGCTTCCTAAGGTGCTATGATTTGTTTTTTACTAGTCTCTTTTGTTCTGTGGAAAGTTTTCTTCTTTGGTTCTTTGAGATGTATATTTCTTTGCCAAGGTATTTTTAGAGAGAAAAAAGTCAGTATGTGTCACCAAAAAAGGGGGAAAATACATACCTTAAGGGCTAATTATGCAATTAGAATTTTAATAAGGGATGTCATAAATTCTTGTTTCATTGCAGTCATTGCTTAAAAGACTATTCTGCTCAGAAGCCTCATCTAGTTATTATCCTCATTATCATCAACATCATCAGCCAACCACAAGCATTTATGGCGTATCCACAAATTGTGTACCACTTGCCTGGGTTCTGGGAGACTTAAAGTATGTGTGTGTGTTTATGTGAGAGAGAGAGAGAGAGAGAGAGAGCGCGAGCGCACGTATGAGCCCTTGCCTTCAAGGAGTTTGTGATCTTCAGAATTGGATGAAGGACAGGAAACTTGGGGAAGACAGGCATCTTATCTTTTGCAGGCATACATGTAAAATACATATATGACTTATGTAAGTGGTATTGTGCAGGGTAGTGGGGGACAGTAGTGAAATAAAGGAATGCATCTTAGAAAGGTCTGGTTATGGCTAGTTGCTCCCACCTGTAATCCTAGCACTTTGGGAGGCCGAGGTGAGGGGATTACTTGAAGTCAGGAGTTTGAGACCAGTCTGAACAAAGTGAGACTCCTCTACTAAAAATAGAAAAAAATAGCGGAGGATGTTGGGCTTGCCTACCATTCTGGGACGCTAAGGCGGGTGGACTGCCTGAGCTCAGGAGTTTGAGATCTGCCTAACCAAGAGCAAGACCCTGTCTCTAAAAAATAACTGGGTATTGTGGTAGGCACCTGTAGTCCCAGCTACTTGGGAAGCTGAGGCAATAGGATCACTTGAGCCCAAGAGTTTGAGGTCTTTTTCTCCAGCTACTAGGGAGGCTGAGGCAGGAGGATCACTTGAACCCAGGAGTTTGAGGTTGCTGTGAGCTAGGCTGAGGCTACAGCTCTCTAGCCCAGGAGACAGAGTGAGACTGTTTTTTTAAAAAAAAAAAAAAAAAGAAGAAGAAGTCTGGTTCTGAATAAATGGAAACACATACTTTTGGTTTGCTGATTTGTGAGGGTACAGGCTGGATTTAACAAGGCAGTGTAATTAGTCGAAGGAGGGAGGAAGCAATTGATGGAGAGCTTTGAAACCAATAATTTAAATAGATTTGGCATAATAGAGATGATTGGAGGATTGAGAGGAAAATTAGTTGCTGTGGTTGATTATGGCAGAAACTGACAGGGCAAGAGATTAGAGCTGGGATTTTTTACAAAGAAGAGGTTTCAGGTTTGTGACATCTTACCCACATTTAAAATGAAGGACGTAGGGTTTAGGATTGGTAGAGCAAAGGAAACAAATCTCTCTTTTCTTTTTTGCTATGATCTTGTTTCTATTTGGAGGATCCTTTTTTCCCCTCATGTTGAGAGATAGTGGCTGAGAAAGAGTGGTGTATCCTTTAATTGTGAAAGGAAACAGCATAATGGTTATACGGTTTAATCATGAGACACAACTGCTTTTGTGGTATGGTGATACCATACCCCAAGTTGGGAGTGTCAGTTGTATGCTCACATTACTGAACTTTTTTTAATCCTCTTTGATTAATCAGAGTAGATTGTAATGGAATTCATTATCTAGGTTTGGATCTAGTATATTAGTGTGTTAACTTTTCAAGTTTTCTATTTATGGCGGTGCCTCTAGCTCAGTGGGTAGGATGCCAGCCACATACACAGAGGCTGGCAGTTCGAACCTGGGCCAGCTAAAACAATAACAACAACGGTAACAACAACCTAAAAATAGCCGTGCGTTGTGGTGGGTGCCTGTAGTCCCACCCACTTGGGTGGCTGAGGCAAGAGAATCTCTTAAGCCCAAGAGTTGGAGGTTGCTGTGAGCTATGATGACACGGCTACAGCTTGAGACTCTGTCTCAAACAAAAAAAGTTTTTGGGCAGTGCCCGTGGCTCAGTGAGTAGGGCGCCAGCCCCATATACCAAGGGTGGCAGGTTTGAACCCAGCCCCAGCCAAACTGTAACAACAACAAAAAAATAGCCAGGCATTGTGGCGGGCACCTGTAGTCCCAGCTACTCGGGAGGATGAGGCAAGAGAATCGCCTAAGCCCAATAGCTGGAGGTTGCTGTAAGCTGTGATGCCATAGCACTCTACCGAGGGTGATAAAGAGGGTCTCTGTCTCTAAAAAAAAAAAAAGAAAAGAAAAAAAGTTTTCTATTAATCTTTTCTTCTATGCCAACTATGACTGCAAAAGTCACTGTGGATGAACACATAGTCATACTTGGTTTTCCTGGGTTTTTTTTGAAGAAACAGTCTTTGGCTTGGCGCCCATAGCTCAGTGGTTAGGGCACTAGCCGCATTCCCCTGCAGCTGGCAGGTTCAAACCTAGTAAACAACTGACAACTGTAGCAAAAAAAAAAAAAAAAAAAATAGCCAGCATTGTGGTGGGTGCCTGTAGTCCAAGCTACTTGGGAGGCTAGGCAAGAGAATCACTTAAGCCCAAGAGTTTGATGTTGCTGTGAGCTATGATGCCACAGCACTCTAGTGAGGGCAACATAGCGAGACTTTGTCTCAAAAAAACAAACAACAAAAAAAATAGAGTCTCAGGGCCAGGCACAGTGGCTCATATCTGTAATCCTGGCACTGGGAAGGCTGAGGTGGGTAGATAGCCTGAGCTCATAGGTTCGAGACCAGCCTGTGGGTTTGAGGTTGCTGTAAGCTATGATGCCATGGCACTCTACCAAGGGTGACAAAGTGAGACCCTGTTCCCCCCCCAAAAAAAGAAACAGAGTCTCACTTTGTCACCCTTGGTAGAGTGCCGTGGCGTCATAGCTCATAGCAACCTCAAATTCTTGGGCTAAAGTGATTCTCTTGCCTCAGCTTCCCAAGTAGCTGGGACTATAGGCACCTGCCACAACACCTAGAAATATATTTTCTTTTAGAGAATGGGGTCTTGTTCTTGCTCAGGCTGGTCTCAAACTTGGGAGCTCAAGCAATCCACCTGCCTTAACCTCCCAGAGTGCAGGGATTACAGGGATGAGCCACTGTGCCCGCTGGTTTTCCATTTCTGAAGTAAGATAAACGCGTGGCACATGTCCTGACCCTGGGGAGGTGCTATCCCTCCTGTTGCTCTAGATGTAAGGGAGCTAACCTTTTGACAATTTTTATGGCAAATGGTTGGGCAGCTTGTGAGCTAATTAGAAGAAAACATGATAAGCCAGTGCCGGGTTCATCAGTTCTCTTTCATCTTCTGTGGAACAGACAGCCAAATAGCAGTCCTTGCCTGGTTGATAATTTAGCTCTCCAATATTCTTCTATGGAATATATGGAATATTGTTTCTCTCTTGGCTTTTTCCAGATTTGAATCTTCTTTGTAAAGCCCAAGTTTCTCTGTGTGTTCTTTTCTTTTTTTAAGACAGAGTTGGGACAGAGTCTTCCCCAGTTAGAGTGCAAAGGCAATCTCAGACTCCTGGGCAGGTGATTCTCCTGCCTCAGCCTCTCCCGAGTAGCTGAGACTGCAGGTGTGGAGCGCCATACCTGCCTAATTTTTTCTCTTTTTGGTAGAGACAAGGTCTTCCTCTTGTTTAGTTGCAAACTCCTAACCTCAAACAATCCTACCTCTGCCCCCACCTCCCAGAGTATAGGATTATAGTTATGAGTCACTATGCCTGCCCTGTGGGTTCTAATTTTTTAGGCATTTCATACATAGCAGCCAAATTCAGTTCTCTCTCTCTTTTTTCTGAGACAGAGTCTCAGTCTGTTGCTCTGGGATTAGGTACCCTGGCATCATAGCTTGCAGCAACTTCAAACTCTTGGGCTTAAGCAATTCTCCTGCCTCAGCCTCCCAAGTAGCTGGGACTACAGGCACCCGCCACAATACCTGGCAATTTTTTTGTTGTTATTGCAGTTGTCATTGTTGTTTTAGCTGGCTTGGGCCAGTTTTAAACCCCCCAGCCTTGGTGTATACGGCTGGTGCCCTGCCCACTGAGCTATGGTGCTGCCCAACAATACACAGATAGTTTTTCTATTTGTAGAGATGAGGTCTCACTTTGCTAAGGCAATCCACCCATCTTGGCCTCCCAAAGTGCTAGGATTATAGGCGTGAGCCACCAAACCCAGCCACCTTCTTTCTCTCTCTCTTTTTTTTTTTTGTAAAGGTTTTCTTTTTTCAAACATTGTTAAACCAGAGTGGCACATTAGTGCCCTTAGGCCAAATTAACCTCATCCCTTTTTTTTTTAGGTCCAGGGCTGGGTTTGAACCCATCACCTCCAGTATATGGGGCCGGCACCCTACTCCTTGAGCCACAGGTGCCACCCTTCTCTCTCTTTTTTAAGAGATGGCTTGCCAGGCACAATAGCTCACACCTGTAATCCTAGTTCTTTGGGAGGCTGACGCCGGGAGTGTAAAGACCAGGCCTGCAACATAGTGAGACACTATCTCTAAGAAAAAAAATTAGCTAAGCATGGTGGCCCATGCCTATAGCCCTAGCTACTTATGAAACTGAGGCAGGAGGATTGTTTCAGCCAGGAAGTTAGAGGTTACAATGAACTACAATCATACCACTGCACTCTAGACCAGGAAATATAGCTAGACCCTATCTTAAAAAAAAAAAAGATAGGGTCTTGCTATGTTGCCTTGAACTTCTTGCTTCCTAGGCTCAAGTGATCTTGTCATGATCTGTCCCTCATGATAGAAAAGTTGTTTGAGTGATGGCCTTTCCCCATCAAGTGGCTGATTTCCTATTCACCCTTCACTGTAGTATCAGCAAGTACAGGGATTCAATTGTTGATGGCCCAAAGCTGTAGAAGAAATGTTATATGAAGGCTGCCAAATCAAAAAAGAAATGGCAGTTTTAGGGGTGAGTCTAAACCTGGCAAGTCACAAGGTAGCTGTCAGTAGATGTTATTCATAAGGCTTCCCTGGTTAATGGATCCCAATCAGTCCTGCAGGTTATTAGTGCCAGTTGCTTCTTATAACAGAAAAGTGTCGCATTACAGCTACATTCCTGCTGCAGAGCATAAGTGCTTAGTGCTATTTACTTAAAACATTCTAGGTTGATAAATTACAAGCACTTCACTCTGGGTAAAGCTCATAAATCCAGCTCCTACAAAAAAAAGTAACAAGCTGACAGCACTTAGTCCTGTTTATAAAGTTCATACACATCTATCTTGGATATAGGCACAAGTATATATCTGTGAAATAGCACTGCAGCCTGTTAAGGTAACGAGAGAGCCCTGACAAGCAGCATTGTACTTTTAGACTCCCTCTGTTCGCCCCTACGTTTGAAGGGCACCTTGAGGATAAGGCCTGCAGAGGGGGAACTTCTGCACAGCAGAGTAGATTTGTGCTCCTTCCTGCCTTTCTTCTCCCTGAAAACAACCTTTCTCACTCTCTGCATCTCTTTTTTTCCTCCTGCAAAATGAGTGTCTGCCTCTTAGCCTCTGCTTCTTTGCTAGGCTGAGATGAGGCAGAAAACTGTGGTGTAGGTACAGCAGTTTGAACACTTTAGCTGAATGGAAAGTGATGGGTTTAAATGAACATTTAATCAGAACCAAGATCTGTTTCATTGGCAACCTATTCAGGAAAAATTAGAAACCCTAACAAAAAGGCCTTTAAGTAGTGCGAGTGCAGGGCCTGAAAGGCTTCCATATCTTCAGGTGTCATAAGAGAAAAGGAAATACTTTTAACAAGAAAATAAACATGAGACTTATCCCTCTATTCCTAGGTTTTCAGAGTCCTGCAAGTATTGTTGCAGGGTGCTTCACCACTCTGCACCAGTGACTGAACAACCTGGTTCCTGATTGTTGTGGAGAATCAGAATTGTTGCACCCATCAGGCTGAAGCTGCACAGTCAGTACTGCATCGAACATTCAGTACTGCAGATAGGATAATTATGCTGTTTGTTAGATACTAGAAAAGTACAAAGAACATTCCTTCACTTTGCAATGACTTGGAACCAAGCTGCAGACATACTGTTCCCTCCGGCTGGCATGACCTCCCTATTCTCAGCCCCTTTCCTATGTCCCAACTATCACCCAGCTTTCAAGACCCAGCTCAGACAGCATCTCCTCCAGAAAGACCTCACCCCTTAGATCCCCAGGCCCAAGTTTTGTTCCCATAGCGCCTGTTCTGTTGCACTTGCCAGGTTGTGCTTTTGTCACCTATTTAACTGTCTTCCTTGTCAGACATGAACAGGGACAGTGTCTTGTCCTCACTTCATCATTTATCTCTTGTGCTGAACACAATGACTAGGATATAGTGGGTATTCAATAGAGGTTTGTCAAATGAGTGATAGTATGGTTAGCTCAATGAGAATTGATGGGACCCTTTCTGATCTGTCATCCATCATCTTTGGTGTAAAGCAGGGCTGGGAGACTTTGAACAGCGTCACTTGAGAATCTAAGGAGAGGAGGTGGGGTTAGAAGTAAAAGTAATTGCCCCTTACTGAGTATTTATTTACTACGGGCCAAGTACTATCCTTAGACAAGTCTGCTAAGACAGGTTCTATTTATTATCTTCATTGCAACGCACAAGAAAGTTCAATAACTTGGCCCAAGATCACAGAGTGACAGTGCTGAGATTCATACTGATGGTAGATAACCATCACTTATCCATATGCCCTTTTTTTGAGACAGGGTCTTGTTCTCTTGTCCCTGCTAGTGTGCGTTGACATCAGCAGAGCTCACTGCAACCTCTAGCTCCTAGGCTCCAGCAGTCCTCCTGTCTCAGCCTCCTGAGCCTCTGGGACTACAGGCATGTGCCACCATATGCCAATTTTTCTATTTTTTTTTTTTTTTTTAAGAAACAGAGTCTCGCTTTATTGCCCTCAGAGTGCTGTGGCGTCACAGCTCACAGCAATCTCATTTGAGGCCAGGAGTTTGAGGCCAGCTCTCAGTTGAGTGTTGTGGCGTCACAACTCACAGCGACCTCCAACTCCTGGGCTTAGGTGATTCTCATGCCTCAGCCTCCTGAGTAGCTGGGACTACAGGTGCCTGCCACAATGCCCGACTATTTTTTGTTGCAGTTTGGCTGGGGCCGGGTTTGAACCCACCACCCTAGGTATATGGGGCTGGCGCCCTACCCACTGAGCCATAGGCGCTGCCCCAATTTTTCTCTTTTTTTGTGGAGATAGGGTCTTGGTCATGCTCAGGCTGGCCTCAAACTCCTGGCCTTAGATGAGGTTGCTGTGATGCCACGGCACTCCTCCTGCCTCAGCTTCCTAAAGTGCTAGGATTATAAGTGTAAGCCACTGTGCCCAGCCTGTATGTGCCTTTTATTTATTTATTTAGAGACAAGATTCTCACTCTGGCACTGTGACTACAGTGCTATGGCATTATAGCTTATAGCAACCGCAAGTGATCCTCTTGCATCAATTTTTTTTTTCTTTTTTTCTTTTTTTTGAGACAGAGTCTCCCTTTGTTACCCCCTGGTAGAGTATCCTGGTGTCATAGCTCACAACAACCTCAGACCCTTGAGCTCAAGCAATTCTCTTGCCTCACCTCCCGAGTAGCTGGACCTGCAGGCGCCCATCACAATGCCTGGCTATGTTTACAGATGGGGTCTTGCTCTAGCTCAGGCTGGAGTTTTTCTATTTTTAGTAGTAGAGATGGGGTCTTGCTATTGCTCAGGCTTGTCTCGAACTCCTGGCCTCAAGCAATCCGCCCACTTCAGCCTCCTAGAGTGCTGCGATTACAGGTATGATACCAAGTCTGGCTCTCTGTTTTAAATTAATTCCTGGAAAGAATTAAACTCTAATGTTTTTAGGCATTCATCATATGTAACAATGTAACTTCTCTCCTCATTTCTAGAATGAAACTAGTTGTGCTCCATCCTTGGGAGAATGAAGAAAATAGTCACCAGATAACTTTCTGGTTCAGAAGAAAGAGGGGGACAGTTAATATGGTTGGCAAAGAATTGGTCTTAGGTGGTAGTTTTGGACCTTTTGGAAAAACACGGTATTTGCCAGTCTCTACTAGTCAAACTGAACTCTATACTGTCATTTCCCATAAGAAAAAAATTCTTTTTTGCCTCTAGACCTGGACGAATGCTCTTCCCTCCACCTGGAACATACCTGCTTGTTCCTCCTTCTCCACGCCCAGTTTCTGTTTGGCTCCTCTTTCCCACACAGGTCAGGACCTACCTCTCTAAGGTCCCTTCCCAGGGGTCCCTGCAATCCTCAAAAGTGTTATAGTGCAGAAAACCTACACCTGGAGTTGATTTTTGTGTGTGGGGTAAGAGGAAGTGATTATCTGATTCTAGCGATTATCTGTGTCCTAGAGTGCCCCATTTATTCTCTGCACCTTGGGCTGTGCGTGGGCACAATATATGTTCACCAGATGTTTGTGGAAGAAGTGGATGACTGGGGGCTAATTTTGCTTTATGTCTTTGAGGCTTGATGTTTTTAAAGTAGTTAAGTCAATTCCTTTGAACAGCCGTTGTTTGCCATGTCTTGTGTGTACACACTCACCTGGGCACTGTGGGGAGTAGAAGGATGACTAAGTTGCCCTACAGTCCAAGGAGACTGTCAGGTGACAGTGAGTCACTTCACAGCATCAGCACAGTGCAGTGGATGGGGATAACACTGATGACAAGCATGATTGTGTTCTGGCAAGTTGGCCAGCACCCAGGAAGTCCTACTCATACCCCAAGGCCTTCCTTCCACAGATTGTCCTGAGAGGCACCAGGACAATCTATGACCAACAGCTTTTGTTTGTAAAAAAGTAAAAACCCAGGCAGGGTGCAGTGGCTCACACCTATAATCTTAGCACTCTGGGAGGCGAAGGCGAGTGGATAGCCTGAACTCACAGGTTTGAGACTAGCCTGAGCCAGAGCAAGACCTCGTCTCTAAAAAGGGCCGGGCATTTTAGTCCCAGCTACTTGGGAGGCTGAGGCAAGAGGATCACTTAAGCCCAAGAGTTTGAGGTTGTTGTGAGCTGTGATGCCACGACACTATGACGCCATGGGTGACAAAGTGACACTCTGTCTCAAAAAAAAAAAGTAGGGTGGCTCCCGTAGCTCAGTCGGCAAAGTGCCAGCCACACCAAGGGTGGTGGCTTCAAACCTAGCCCGGACCAGCTAAACAACAAAGACAACTGCATCAAAAAAGAAAAAAATAGCCAGGCCTTGTGGCGGGCGCCTGTAGTCCCAGCTACTTGGGAGGCTGAGGCAAGAGAATCGCTTTAGCCCAAGAGTTTGAGGGTGCTGTGAGCTGTGACACAACAGCACTATCCATGGCAACATAGTGAGCCTCTGTCTCAAAAAAAAAAAAAGGTAGAAACCCAAATTGAGAAGACTGTGCAAGCCTCATACATTTGAGGAAGGGCATTTTGAAAAAAAAGCATTACCTCACGTAAGTAACACATGTTGAGATTAGATTTAACCAAACAGAAAAACTTCTCAACTGCCTAAAGACAGAACATTTTGTGCTATAATCAGGGGTGTCAGCTTGGTGCCTGTAGCTCAACGTCTAGGGTACTGGCCACATACACCGGGGCTGGCAGGTTTGAACCCAGCCTGGGTCTGCCAAACAACGATGACAACTACAACAACAATAACAACAAAAATAGCCGAGTGTTGTGGCGGTCCCCTGTAGTCCCAGCTACTTGGGAGACTGAGGCCAAATCTTCGCTTAAGCTGAAGATTTTGAGGTTGCTATGAGCTGTGATGCCATAGCACTCTACCCAGGGTGATATAGTGAGACTCTGTCTTAAAATAAAAAAAATCAGGGGCAGCTCCTATGGCTCAAAGGAGTAGGGCGCCAACCCCATATGCCGGAGGTAGCGGGTTCAAACCCAGCCCCAGCCAAAAACTGCAAAAAAACCCCCAAAAAACAAAATCAGGGTTGTCCAACCTGCACCCTGCAGACCACAGGCTGATTTTGTAAGGACTTTTTGCTTATTCGTGGTGTCAGATATCAGGAAAAGTATGCATGGACCTTTTTTTTTTTGTTTGTTTTTCTAATCAGCTTTCCTTAGTGTTTGCGTATTTAATGTGTGGCTCCAAAATGACTTTTATTCTTTCAGTGTGCTACAGAGAAAAAGAAAAGATCTAACACCCTTGTATGGAATTAGGGCTTTAAATCAATTTGGTTTCCTCAGGTACCTTAACTTATCTAAAACTTAATTGCTCATCTGTTTCCCCTTAATTTGCTGTTTCTCCTGCAGTTCATCTGTCATTTAGTGGAGCCACCTGATGCTCAGCCAGACACACAGTTGTCCCTCTTGATTCTTTCTCCTTTGGTCCTCTCTTCACCAGTTCTGTGATCTTGACCTCCTTCCCATTTCTCAGACTGTCTTCTCTCCCTCCCGCTGCCTCCCTTTCTACCCTTTTTGCTTTAGGGTATTGTTCTTTCATCTCATTCTCTACTCTGCTGTCAGAGTACATCCAGAATGTGGGTCTAAGCCAATCACACCTCTGCGCAGATGAATTCAGTGACTCCATGGTTTGGCTGAAATTGAGCCACCTGGTCCCCCAGGGAGCACCATTTCCACTATGACCCTCCTGAACCCAGCCTGTTTCAACTCTGCTAGACTTGCAGTTCGTGTAGAAAGCATGATGTTTTCTCTTTCTTTGTTCTTTGTTTTTGTAGAGATGGGGTCTTGCTATGTTGCCCAGGCTGGACTTGAACAGCTGGGCTCAAGTGATCCTCCTGCTTCAGCCTTCCAGGTAGCTAGGACAATAGGCTTGCATGTGCACCACCATACCTGGCAAAAGCATGATTTTTAAAACAGACATATATCCTTCTCTCCTTCATCTAACTCTCACTTGTTCTTTCTTTCTTTTTTTTTTTTTTGAGACAGAGTTTCACTTTGTTGCCCTCGGTAGAGTGCTGTGGAGTCAGAGCTCACAGCAAACTCCAGCACTTGGGCTAGGGCGATTCTCTTGCCTCAGTCTCCCGAGTTGCTGGGACTACAGGTGCCCGCCACAACGCCCGGCTATTTTTGTTGCAGTTGCCACTGCTGTTAGCTGGCCAGGGCCAGGTTTGAACCTGTCACCCTCGGTATATAGGGCCAGTGCCCTACCTACTGAGCCACAGGTGCCACCCTCACTTGTTCTTTAAATCTTTCTCTGAGCTGGGTCCTTCCTTGCCTATTACTTGGGAGAAACTCTGCTTTAACTATTTAGTAGAGTCAGGTCACCATAAAAAAAGGCCAGTGTCTGCTTTGGTACACTGCTAAAGAATCTGTGACTTAGTTTTCTTATTTGTACAAAAAGAGGATTAGGTCTACAGTGGGGAGTTACTTAGGTTCATTTGCAGCTCTTAACAGATGATTCTTTGGGTTGTTTTGTTTGAGATAACGTCTCCTTCTGACACCCAGGCCGGAGTACAGTGGCATGATCATTGCTCTCTGCAGCCTGCAGCTCCTTGTCTCAAGTTATCTTCCTGTTTCAGCCTCCCAAGTAGCTGGAACTACAGGCACGAACCACCTGACCAGCTAATTTTTCTTTTCTTTCTTTTTTTTTTTGAGTTTTTGGCCAGGACTGGGTTTGAACTCGCCACCTCTGTCATATGGGGCTGGCACCCTACTCCTTTGAACCACAGGCGCCACCCTAATTTTTCTATTTTTTGTAGAAATGGAGTCTCAGTGTATTGCTCAGCCTGGTCTTGAACTCCTGGCCTCAACTGAGCCTCTCCTCCTGGCTTCCCAAAGTATTGGGATTACACGTGTGAGCCACCACTTCTGGCCTTGATTCTTATGTGAGAGTTAAAAATCTAAGGTCAGGCATTCTGAATTGATGTGAGAATTTATTCACTTCTTACTTTAATTACAAACCCCATGGAGACAAAGGCAGTTTTTGCATTTAACAAAGATAGTTTTGCATGAAGTAGAAGGGAATCTGTGTTGTGATATTATGTTGGAGGATTTAAACAAAATCCCAAATTGGGAAATTTACTCATCATTCCTTTGGAAGATTTTGTTTCAACGCACTGAACATCCCTTTAGCAGGCGGCTCCTTCTTGCGGAAGCCTGGCCTGGCCATGGCCATGAGTTATGATGGATTGGGAATCATTACCTTGATCTTCTTGGCCCTGGGGTGTTTAGCTTTTCCAAGTTAATGCCTATTCTTTAGTGTTACATCATCTTGTATCAAGGTAGTTATTTATAATTTATATACTATGTGCTGGCTTAAAATAGAGACAAGAGAATAATCAGCATCCTGAAGATTCTAATGTTTTCCAAAATAACATTTCTTCAGTGAAGTCTGCCTGTAGGAATTAAAACCTGCCGTGAATTAAAAAGCCCTTTGTCCTGGTCCAGGAGCGGTAGCTCACGCCTGTAATTGTAGCGCTCTGGGAGGCTGAGGTGGGTGGATTGCCTGAGCTCACAGGTTTGAGACCAGCCTGAGCCAGAGCAAGACCTCATCTCTAAAAATGGCCAAGTGTTGTGGCAGGCGCCTGTAGTCCCAGCTACTTGGGAGGCTGAGAGGAGAAAATTGCTTAAGCCCAAGAGTTTAAGGTTGCTGTGACAACCACAGCACTCTACCAAAGTGAGACAAAGTGAGACTCTTGCTCAAAAAAAAAAAAAGCTCTTTGTCCTATTGTCAGACTGGAAAACTGGGAAATGGGTATGTCCATTATTCAGCCTTAGGAAAGGGGTAGGGAGATCATTTTTTTAAGATGAAACTCGTCATTTCATTTTATTCTACTCAAAGTAATCTCTCAAGACTTCAAATCTTTGTAGCATTCCTGGGTTCCCACTATAGCCAGAGAGGGGACAGGGGCAGGGTTGAAGGACGGGATAGAGAAACTGCCTCAGTGAAGGACAAAAGCCAATGTGCACCTCAGCCACTTGTGTGCTGTGGTCTTGGTGTTCTTCCACATAGGTTTCTGCTTCTCAACTGACTGCAAACACAGTGAAGGGATGGGCTTTCCTGTTCCGTTTGTTTGTTTGTTTGTTTTGGGGTTTTTTGTTGTTGTTTTTTTGAGACAGAGTCTTAAGCTGTCACCCTGGGTGGAGTGCTGTGGGATCATATCTCACAGCAATCTCAAACTCTTGGACTCAGGTGATTCTCTTGCCTCAGTTTTTCTATTTTTAGTAGAGACAGGCTTTTTGCTTTTTGCTCAGGCTGGTCTCAAACTTGTGAGCTCAAGGAATCCATCCACCTCAGCCTCCCAAAGTGCTAGGATTACAGGCGTGAGCCACTGTGCCTGGCCCTCTTCCTTTTTTTTTTTTTCTTCGTAGAGACAGAGTCTCACTTTGTCACCCTCTGTAGAGTGCAATGGCGTCACACAGCTCACAGCAACCTCCGACTCCTGGGCTTAGGCGATTCTCTTGCCTCAGCCTCCTTAGTAGCTGGGACTACGGGCGCCCGCCACAACGCCCGGCTAGGCCCTCTTCTTGAAATCTTTATTTTATTTCTGATTATCTGGCTGGCTTTTGCTAAAACCTGATTGTACAGGTTTTCAAGCAGGCCTTCTCTTTTACAGGCAGGAGCCACCAAGCCTGGCTGGGCTTTCTTGTCGAGTACCTCAGAGAGAATGCACTGTTCATTCACATGTATTCAAAAGAGAAGGCCTGCTTGGAAACCTGTAGAATGAGGTTTTAGCAAAAGCCAGCCAGATAATCAGAAATCTAACTTATTTTTCCCTTTTGCATTGATACCAAGTCTCTAAGAAACCCTAACATTTTTTCCCATTCCTTTTCATTATGCATCATCAGTGTGCCAAAGACTTTGAGTGGAGATTTCTTTTTTCTTTTTTTTTTTTTTGAGACATAGTCTTACTTTGTCACCCTCAGTAGAGTGCCATGGTGTGATAGCTCACAGCAATCTCAAACTCTTGCGATTCTCTCGCCTCAGCCTCCCAAGTAGCTGGGACTACAGGCACCCGCCACAATGCCCGGCATTTTTTGGTTGTAGTTTTCATTGTTGTTTGGCGGGCCTGGGCTGGATTTGAACCTGCCAGCTCTGGTGTATGTGGCTGGCGCCCTAGCCACTGAGCTACAGGCACAGAGCCGTGAGTGGAGATTTCTAATGCAGGCAGAAGGACAGATGCTTCCACAGCTGAGTTGTTTCATTCTTCTCGTCTGGCAACCTTGTATTTGAATCCAGCGATTATTCTAATCACACCACCATTTCTGTAATATGTCGCCTATGATCATAGTTGCACTTGCATGTGCATTTGAACATCCGTCTGATACTGGGGAGTGGCTGGGGCTGAGAGGGGCAAGCAGGAGGGGTAGCCTGGGAACGTCCTGGGTGACTTAGTTTGAAAGCCACTAGGTGGCAACATTTACTAAGCTGTCAGGCATTCTCTTCCCCTATTAAGATGTTGGACTTCCAGTTATCAGATTGGATAGCAGAGAAAAGACTTTAGCAGCCATCGCTTTAGGTCCTTTTGAAAATGAGGCTGTAAGATAAGCAACCTACAATATACTGGTGTCTGTTCATCACCTGGATTTAGGTACTGAGAGTTCGAAATTGCTTTGTGACTGTGAGTCACTTGCTTCTCATTTGGCCTCAGTTAGGCATCTGTGGTAGGAGAGACCTGCATTTAGACTGTGTGGTTTCTTATAGTTCTTTTTCTCTGTGATTTATGACTTTGATTACAATTTCTCCCCATCTTTAAAAAAACTTCTAGTAAAACCAGTCTGTCTTTCCCTCTCTCCCTTTCTCCCTCTCTTCCTCCTTCCTCTCTCTCTTCTTTCTTTTGAGCCCAGTCTTTAAATTAAACAACAACAACAGCAACAACTAGCCTTTTGTGAAAAGACAGAGCCAGGTGATTTTTAAAAAATTGTCAAAATTTCAAGGAAATGAATGTCCCTAGAAGCTAGCCATCTCCCTGGGTTAACTCAAGAGGCTCTCCTAAATGAGGATGTTTATTTGCCAGCTTTCCTAAATTAGCAGCTCTGGGGATATTAAGATCTGTAAGATACTGTCCAAGGGAAGTATTGTGTATGCTTTACAATGAGTAAGCCATTAAGCTCCAATTGGTATTTTCCCACTCATGGGTTTGTATGGGAAGCTTTAGGATTATTCAGAAATTCAGTGCTCACGGTCATCTTGGTGTCATCCATACATTTTGGAATCTGGGAGTAGGGCGCGCAGAAAAGAGGTTTTTGTGGGATCACGTTATGATTTTTGCTTACAATGTTCTTCCTTGTTGGTTGGTTTTATTGCAGATGAAGTGGAAAGGGAAGGACCTATTTGATTTGGTGTGCCGGACTCTGGGGCTCCGGGAAACCTGGTTCTTTGGACTACAGTACACGATCAAGGACACTGTGGCCTGGCTCAAGATGGACAAGAAGGTGAAAGTAGTAGGGCTGCTGTATGCTTTCTGGTCCTTTTCTAAGCAGACACCTCACTTTTTTGCTCCTCATCAGAGCCATTGCAACTACATGGTAGGGAAGAGTGCAAGTTCCTGAATTAAGTCCTGGGGAAAGCAAGTCTGGGAGATGCTGCCAATTTCCTGCTCTGCACGGGCTTTCCTAGGCGAGCAGAATTTACCAGGAACTGTTGCCGGCCTTGGCTTCTTTATCTATTGTCACTAGGCTGATTGCTTCTGGCTTTATGCCCTTCAGTTTACTGAACCACTAGTCAGGCTTTATGAATAAAAATTATCATTATCTTCATATATTAAAAAGATAATTTATGGCTCGACGCCTGTGGCTCAACAGGCTAAGGCACCAGCCATGTACACCTGAGCTGGCGGGTTCGAATCCAGCCCGGGCCCGCCAAACAACAATGACAGCTACAACCAAAAATGGCTGGGCGTTGTGGCGGGCGCCTGTAGTCCCAGCTACTTGGGAGGCAGAGGCGAGAGACTCTCTTGAGCCCAGGAATTGGAGGTTGCTGTGAGCTATGATGCTACAGCACTCTATCCAGAGTGACAGCTTGAGGCTCTGTCTCAAAAAAAAAGATAATTTATATCTTTGAAAGATTCTCTTAGGGCTCATGTTCTTTAGGGAATCTTTGAAAGTCTTTTGAGAAACATCACGGCATGACTTGAATTAGTCATTAATGAGACCTAGAGAGTAAAGACTGTCTGGGCCTTGTGGTGAAGGAAGAATTCCATTTTGTCCTCCAGATTCTCTGGGGTTTTGAGACATGATGGAGAAGTCTGGGCTCCTAGCAATTTTAATGTGGCTTGGAAATGGATATTGCCTAAGGCAGCAGTTCTTAACCTGTGGGTTGTGACCCCTTAATAATGAAAATACATTGCGGCATTAGGAAGGTTGAGAACCATTGGCCTAAGGGAACTGCCCTCTGCATGGTTTTATGTATTTACACAAAGACACACTTAACAACTTTCCTGCCTACCTAACCATGAAGACAGTTGGGGAGCAGGGCCATATGCTTTCATCAGTAACTCCTAAAAGACGCCTGAATCTTCAAGTAATTTGATGTCTAATTCTTACCACAAGTGGTATACCCTTGTAATTGCCTATCTGAAGTTATTATCTACTACATGGGCATGAGAAACAATGAAGGATGAAAGTCTCTTATCTTTTACTAGTTTTTCTTTCTTTCTTTTTCTTTTTTTTTTAAAAGATGGTCTTGCTCAGTCTGGTCTTGAACTTGTGAACTCAGGCAGTCCACCTCCCTTGGCCTCACAAATGATAGGATGACAGGCGTGAGCTACCATGCCCGGCCTTTTCTTTCTTTTTTCATTTAAATTTTAACATGGGCTTGGCACCTATGGCTCAAGCAGCTAAGGCGCTAGCCATACACCTGAGCTGGCGGGTTCCAGCCTGGGCCTACCAAACAACAATGACGGCTGCAACCAAAAAATAGCCGGGCGTTGTGGTGGACGCCTACAGTCCCAGTTACTTGAGAGGCAGAGGCAAGAGAATCGCTTGAGCCTAGGAGTTGTAGGTTGCTGTGAGCCGTGATGCCACGGGCAACAGCTTGAGGTTCTGTCTCAAAAAAAAAAAAAAAAAGAAACAATAAAATAAAATAAATTTTAAACATGCATGAGAAGGTAAAGTTTTTCATTTTTTTGTTTTTCTTTTTAAGAGGCAGAATCTTGCTTTGCCACCCAGGCTGGAGTGCAGTGGTGCAATGATAGCTCATTGCAACATTGAGCTCCTGGTCTCAAATGATCCTCTTGCTACAGCCTCCCAAAGTGCTGGGAGTATAGGCATAAGCCACTGCAGCTGGCCACTTTTACCAGTTTGAAGTCTAAGTGTTCAAATTATGTTCACATATGTACACAGTAATCTGAATCTTCACTTTGGAATCCATGCTGGTTCTAAGTTTCTAAAGGTAATTCCCAATGATTATGATCATGAACATCAAAGTGTTCCTGGGCATCAGTATCTGCCAGGGTGTCCTAGATCGGGTTTATTTTAAATCTCTTAGGCACTGCCACCCAGAATTTGAGCCGGAGCATGGAGAATTATGTGTCTAAGACAGCAAAATTTAATGTATGTTCTTTATGATTATCAGCAAAGTGAATTTTAAATCATACCTGATCAGGAGCCATGAAACCAGCTGCTCAAAAGAAATACATTATGACACATGCTGATAGAGCCTGGTAGCCCATCACATGGCATGTTATGTGCTGAAATGAAATTCACTCTGGGGAGCAGATGGCTGAAGCTTTTCCGGGGGTGGATGGAATTGTTAGAAGATGAAAGGTAGTGGTTTACTGACTGCGCTTCAGGCATTTTATTGAGGTTCCTTGAAACTCTGGGGTTGTCATGATATGTTTAACTTCTATTGCTCAGTTAATGTTTAGATGATTTCACAGAAATCTAGTTCATTATCTCTAAGCTTTATGTACTTAAAGTTAGCCTGGGCATTAAGAATAAGAATAAAGGAAGAGGCGGCTGGGCGTGGTGGCTCACGCCTGTAATTCCAGCACTCTGGGAGGCCGAGGTGGGTGGATCGCCTTAGTTCACAGGTTTGAGACCAACCTGAGCCAGAGCAAGACCCTGTCTCTCAAAATAGCCGGGTGTGGTCGTGGGTGCCTGTAGTCCCAGCTACTTGGGAGGCTGAGGCAAGAGAATTGTGTGAGCCCAAGAGTTTGAGGTTGATGTGAGCTATGATGCCATAGCACTCTACCAAGGGCAATAAGGTGAGACTCTATTTCCAAAAAAAATTAAATAAATAAAGGAAGATTCCACTACTTTAAAAAATTAAAAAATTTTCAGTTTACCAGAAAAGATGGTGCCCAAGATATGTGAGTGATAAATTTGTAGTTTTTAACTATTTCTGTGGCTTTCAGAACATTTTTGCCTTCAACTTAGATGTATTCTCCCTTGAGGATATTAATTAATTTCATTCAGAAACCCATGGAAATGAATATTACCTCTTGTTATAGATGGCGTTGTCAATGCTTAAAACTGTGGAATCAAAATCTTTGAGAAATGTGATGAATTTATCAGCCAGTACCTAAAGTTTTGTGTACTGTGTGTGAAAGGTTTCTTTGATGGTAGCAGGGTAGGAAGAGATGCCAATAATAGTGTATTTTGTCTTTTGTTCTGCAATTTTGCAGGTGCTAGATCATGATGTTTCAAAGGAAGAACCAGTCACCTTTCACTTCCTGGCTAAATTTTATCCTGAGAATGCTGAAGAGGAGCTGGTTCAGGAGATCACACAACATCTATTCTTCTTGCAGGTACACCAGTCCATGCTACCCCCAAATGTTGAGAGAATTTGTCCAGGCATGGTTGCAGAATCAGCCTGAGTTAACACCTTGGAGTTGCCCACAAACACCTTCACATTGCAAAAAATGTTCTGTCTCTGGAATGTCAGCTCGTTTGGTTCTGTGATGGAAACAATCTTCAGAAAAGAACCGTAGGTTAGCGATGAGAATTGGTGTCAGATGGAATTGTGAAGGTGTATTGGTGAATAATGGATACAAGTAGCTATCTAATTTAAAACCTCATTCAAGGTAGAGCCTGTTTTCTTCTAGCTAACTTGGAAGGGTAAAGACAGTCTTTTTTTTTTTTTTTTGGCAGTTTTTGGCTGGGGCCAGGTTTGAACCCACCACCTTCAGTATATGGGGCCAGTGCCCTACTTCTTTGAGCCATAGGTGCCACCCAAGAGCGTCTTTTAAAGCAGTAGTTCTTTCAAAAATTCAAACTCTGTTCTCATTAAGACAGGATTTCAGAACTCCTGTGACACTTGGTTTATCCTGAGCATGTGTTTCAGACATCATGCTTCATGCTACTCTGTGTCTGTAATTATCTGATTTCTCCCTTATTCTCTCATTAGACTATAAGCCCCTTAAAGGCAAGGCTCATTGATTGCACAGTAGGTGCTCCGTAAGTAATTGCTCAACTGAATTGAAGAAATTAAGAGATTCGTAATTACAGGTTGACCATCTAGCGGCACAGGGAGGGGAACTAGTCTGAAGATGAAAACCTTGTCAGTTTTGCTTGTGTTTTTACTGTTTGGTCAGAGCACCTCCCCATTTTCATGACTACTTGTAGGGATTGGCACTGCCAACGCTTGCGTACCCAGAGGTACCAGTCAGTGTACCCAGTCAGTGATTTCCGTTTTTTTTTCCTGAAACAGAGTTTCACTTTGTCACCCTCGGTAGAGTGCCGTGGTGTCACAGCTTATAGCAATCTCCAGCTCTTGGGCTTAAGCGATTCTCTTGCCTCAGCCTCCTGAGTAGCTGGGAGCATAGGTGCCCGCCACAGGCACTGCCCCCAGTCAGTGCTGTAAAAGATGGCAGCAGGGGTGCTAATTGCATGATTTCCCAGAGGTAGGTACTATACACACACACATGCATATAGGAGATGGTAAATTTCTTTCCACGTTTTCCAGTCAAAGGGAAGACTTTTCAGTTTTTCTGTAGTGTGGCTTTTTTTCCCTTTGAACAGAAATCAGAGGATTAGAAAGTTACACTCTTTGAAAACTTCTCAGGTTTCTGAGAAGAAACCTCTCATTAGACCTGAGAATTTTTGTGTTTGAATGAAGCCTTATAAAGATCTCCTAGGTCCCAGAATGTCCTAGCATTACAGAAATGGCGGCTTTCTTTTTTGTTGTTGTTGTTATTTTTGGCCCCGGGGCTGGGTTTGAACCCACCACCTGCGGTATAAGGGGCCAGCGCCCTACTCCTTTGAGCCACAGGTGCCACCCAAAATGGCGGCTTTCTTATAAGCACTTGAAAGCAGTGTCTATCCCTCATGTGACTTTGGCTTGATTTTCCCTCCTACTGAAATGTTAGGGTGTTTTTATGACTGAGCAAAGCAAAATTTACTACTTTTATGAATGTGGCGATTGTTGACATCTGTGAAAAGAGATGGCTTTCCTGTTGTGCTTATTTCAGTGTGCCCCACTTCATGGGGCTCTCTTCTTTGTCCGGGACATCACAAGCTGCACCATTCTAAGAAATTAAATTTAATGATATATGTTAATTCAGCATTATGACTTAAGAATTACATTTCCTGGATCTCACATGTACTTAAAAATTGAATCGATCAAATTTTATTGCTTCCTTTTTCCTTAAAGCAGCACATTGAAAGTGATTTTTCTGTAGTCATAACTCAGTGGCCTTGGTGCCTTTCGTTGTATGGTAAGATTTAAAAGTAGACGTGTTTTCTCTAGTGCTGTGTGTGCTCAGCAGGGGCTGAGGCTGCATCCACACTCAGAGCTGACACATCTTGCATTCACAGTTCTCTGATACAGATACCAATCTCTGTTTTAACCACGGAGATTGTTTCTCCTTTTCAGCATTGATCATGAAGAGGTAAGAGGGTTTTGTTTGTACCCATCTTACCAATAACTAACTTCTCAGTGATTGAACTTTCAACCTGTTTGCATCCACAAAAACAAAAACAACAACCAAAAAATCCCCGTACCCTTTGTTAGAAACTCATTAACAGGCTGCTTTGGCAGTTCTTATTAGCACACCCTGCAGCCATCTGCTGTGACCAGCCTGCACAGCTCACTTCTGTGCACATGGTGTCATATCTCCCTTGTTGTCCCTTTCAGGTAAAGAAGCAGATTTTAGATGAAAAGATCTACTGCCCGCCTGAGGCGTCTGTGCTCCTGGCTTCTTACGCTGTCCAGGCCAAGGTAGGCTCACAGAAGGAAAATGTATTCTTCCTGGGCATTAACTTGGGTCAAAAGATCACTTCTATCTTTTCTTTCTTTGGATTTTCTGGACTTCAGAGAGACTTGGCCCAGAAAGTGAGAGTTATGGGACTTAGGGACTTGGAAGAACCACTGTCTCTGTCCCAGTGTCTGTATAATTGTGTGTGTGTGCATACAGTTACAAATGATAAGTGTATCATTCTCATGAATTAAATTCATTCCAAGTGAATTCATTCAGAAAGGTGAATTTTCTGTGTAATCTCATTATGCACATATGGTTCATTACATTCACTGGACCAACCTCCTCTTTTTATTAATCAAGAAAAATGAATTTATGGTCTCTAATTTTAGCTAAATGTGGCTTTAGGTCGGAAAGGCTGAGATTCTCGCTTTAAACCTTTCCTCTGAGAACCAGCTGCCCTGTGTGTGGGGACTGCACCACACTCTGCTTCGTCTCCCTCCACCCATTCAGGACGTGAGATCCATGCATGTGGCTGGGTGCTGCAGAGTGCAAGTGCTGTGGCCTGCTGAACCCACCTGAGATGTCTGCTTAGCTGAAAAAGTCATTCACTCTCACTGCAGACTTACTTGAGATAGCATCTTGCTCTGTTGCCTGTGCTAGAGTACAGTTGGATCATCATAGCTCGCTGTAACCTCAAACTCTTAATCTTAAGCGATCTTCCTACCTCAGCCTCCCAAAGTGCTAGAATTACATGAGTCACCACACTTGGTCTCAGACCTTTCTTTCTTTTTTTTTTTTTTGAGACGGAGTCTCAATATGTCACCCTCGGCAGAGTGCCGTGGCATCATAGCCCACAGCAATCTTAAACTCTTGGGTTTAAGCAATTCTCTTGCCTCCCTGGTAGCTGGAACTATAGGTGTCCGCCACAAGGCCTGGCTATTTTTTTTGTTGTTGTAGTTGCCATTGTTGTTTGGCAAGCCCACGTCGAGTTTGAACCTGCCAGCACTGGAATATGTGGTTGGCACACTAGCCGCAGAGCTACAAGCGCTGAGCCATTTTTTTTTTAATTGAGACAGAGTCTCATTTTGTCCCACTCTACAGCAACCTCAAACTCTTGGGCTCAAGCGATTCTCTTGCCTCAGTCTCCCTACCAGATTTTTTTTTATAAGACCATTTAGGGAGTGTCAGCCTGGGTGCTTCATGTCTCTTAGATTTCCCACTTTAATCGTATACCACTTTCTCTTGGTTCCTCTGCTTTCTGCCTTTCACTGAAACATAGAGGAATGTCCCTGGAATTGGGGCACTTTAATTTGTGTCATGACTTTAAAGTATAATATTTTCCTTTTAAATTATAGGTATCCATAAAGCCACTTCCCTATAATTGGAGAAAAATTAATAAGACACTCTTTTTAGCTCATTTTCTGAGGTAGCTTAATACAGTTTCATACCAAAGCCAGGAAGTAACTGGCATATCAGTGGGAGTGGGATGGGAGAGGTGGGGGTGGTAAAAAAATGTTGTACAGCTAGATGTAGTGGCTCACACCTATAATCCTAGCACTCTGGAAGGCTGAGACATGTGGATTGTTTGAGCTCAGGAGTTTGAGACCAGCCTGAGCCAGAGCAAGACCCTGTTCTCTAGTAAAAATAGAAAAACTAGCCAGGTGTTGTGGCAGGCGCCTATAATGCTAGCTACTTGGGAGGCTGAGACAAGAGAATCACTTGAGCCCAAGAGTTTGAGGTTGCTGTGAGCTATGATGCCACGGCATTCTACCCAGGGTGACTGAGTGAGACACTCTGTCAAAAAAGGAAAGGTTGCCTTTCCGTGGTCGCAAAGCTAAGGAGGTCCTGGCCTGGCCTGGCCTAAGATGTCAGAACTCATCATCCCACACGCTTCTTTGTTCCCTGCCCCCAATTCCCTTCAATAAAACTGTTTGAAACCCGCCCCCCCCCCAAGAAAAAGGAAAGGTTGTACATACTGATTAGACCAGTGGAACACCAAAGTCAATTTAATTGTTTGATGACTCCTCCAATATTTGCTGAGTATTGACCAGGCTTGAGGGTGGGATCCATTGACACTGTTATAGGCATAGGCACTAAAGCAAATATTTCCCTCAGCAATTTGCCCAAGGTCATGTGGGCAAGCTTGGGCAAAGCTAAGGGCAGAATTCATGGCTTTGGGATGGCATTATGTGCCTCCCTATTCCACTTCCCTGAAAAATGAGTAATTGAGAAAACCCAAATTGGGCCTTAATTCAACTAAAACATATGCTTCCTTTTATGCTTTGATCAAGAATATTAGCAACAGGAAAAATGTGTCCTTTCAATCGGTATCACCCTGACAGTGATGAAGTAGTCATTGTCATTTTCATTACATCTGATCAGTTCCTAGCCCAGAGTTGAGTTCCTTTCCTCATGCTTTCTTCCCAGCTGAGAGGAGACCCAAGCTGTCAAGGACACTACCTCTCTTTGAAGGGTTTCAGTTTTAACGGCTCCATTTTCTTTCTGTAGGTTTTGGGGCACAAATTCAAAGTCCGCCTATAGAAAAAAATATCACTTTTCAAGGAACCAGCAGATGTTTGCTTAAACAGATTTCACTGTAGGAAAGCCCTGCTAATTTGGATCCTACTAATTTAGAGATGAAAGTGATTCACAGACAACATATGTGGTTCATATGGGGGAGGATGTTCTAACTATTTTTTCCGGTATAAATTTTAAGGATGTTACAAGTAAAAGTAATCTATGGTTTAAAGTCTGCATTTGGGAAATCAAGGCTTACTATAACATGTGTCCAGTTTCTGTGACTGCTGGTTAACATTAAGAGGAGATCTTTGATTATACTATTAATAAGATCTTATATGCCCATAGTATTTTCTAGTTTTACAGTGTTTTTTTTGTTGCTGTTGTTGTTTGTTTTTTGAGGCAGAGTCTCACTTTGTCATCCTTAGTAGAGTGCCTTGGTGTCATAGTTCACAGCAACCTCAAAATCTTGGGCTCAAACGATTCTCTTGCCTCAGCCTCCCGAGTAGCTGGGACTACTGGCACCCACCACAATGCCCGGCTATTTTTTAGAGACGAGATCTCACTCTGGCTCAGGCTGGTCTCGAGCCTGTGAGCTCCGGCAGTCTATCCGCCTCGGCCTCCCAAGTGTTACAGGCATGAGCCACGGCGCTCCACCCCAGTTCTACAGTGTTGTAACATAAACATTTTGTATGATCAGTATAGTTTGTTTTTTTCCAGAAGACAAGGTGAGTATTATTCCTGTCTTACAGATGAGGAATTTAAGGTTAAGAAAGGATTAGTGATTTGTCCGAAGTCACATACTTTCTTTCTTTTTTTTTTGCAGTTTTGGCCGGGGCTGGGTTTGAACTCGCCACCTCCGGCATATGGGGCTGGCGCCCTACTCCTTTGAGCCACAGGCACCACCCCAAAATCACATACTTTCATGTTAATTCTGCTTTTATGGAAATTTATAGCCCACCTCTTTTTTTTTTTCTTCTGAGACAGAGTCTCACTTTATCACTGTCTGTAGAGTGCTGTGGTGTCACAGCTCACAGCAACCTCCAACTCCTGGGCTTAGGCGATTCTCTTGCCTCAGCCTCCCAAGTAGCTGGGACACCAGGCACCTGCCACAATGCCCAGCAATTTTTTTGTTGCAGTTTGGCTGGGGCTGGGTTCGAACCCGCCACCCTCAGTGTATGGGGCTGGTGCCCTACCCACTGAGCCACAGGCGCCACTCTATAGCCCTCTTCTTGATAGAGGGGATTTGAAGCAGAAAGGAATGAGAGAGTGGAGGTGTGATGGACTTGGTGTCCAGGCTGCCTTTGTTAGCACATTGCCATAGCCCCTTGCTATCTAGTGTGAGGGGGTTCTGTGGGTAACAAGCACTGCCTTTTTCTAAATTGCAGTTTGATTTGTAGGCTCAACATTAGTCCAAGCTTTTCAGTAAGTCATACTGGTTCCTACCATTATATTCAGCTTGTTTTCTTCTACCACTTTTCTGAAAACAGAAAGGAACTTTAAAAGTATGGAGGGGAAAGCTAATTAAGCTCATTAACACATGGAATATAATTATGCAGAAATATATTCATTACAGTATTTCAGCTGTTTGAATGATATAGACACAGTTAATTCCAAAGCTTAAAGAAACGATTACCCTCAAAGTATAAATACAAATACTAATCACATGGTTCAGTTAACAAGAGCCATATTTTTTGGTTGGAATTTCAGTTATACTTGAATCAGAAAGTGTGGGCAGGGTTTTTTTGGTCCAGTCACATGACACACTAAACCATCTTGCAATGTTCAAGCCACCTGTTGGATTTTATATTGACCATTTGGTGTTTGAAATGTGTTCTTATTAACAATGACTTTGGGAAGGAATGGCATGTAATTTACAAATCTTGGGGTATTGCCTGCAGAGGGGACAAGATGGTGGGAGGGGAGGCTTAGTGTTTCTTACTACTCTTTGATGCAAATCAGGGACAGAGTGCCAAAATACAATTAAGTTAAGAAACTGAGTATATGTGAAGTTTAGGTAGAGGGTAGCAAAAGTTGAGACTGGAGAGATCTGCAGAGGATCATATCATAAAAGGTCTTAACTTTGTTCTGTGGTTAATGCAGACCAGTGAAGGTTGCCTTTGGTAGCTTTGTGAAGGACAGATTGGAGTGGGATAAGTTTAGAAACAGGGAGACCCAATAGAAGACTGTGCTAGTTAGCCTGGTGAGAAAATACTAGGTTCATGTCTCAGGTAGTGATTGGTTGCAGAGGAGCCATCTACTTAAAAATATCCAGGAGAGGGCGGCGCCTGTGGCTCAAAGGAGTAGGGCGCTGGACCCATATGCCGGAGGTGGCGGGTTCAAACCCAGCCCTGGCCAAAAACTGCAAAAAAAAAAAAAAAAGGCTGTAACTGGCTCGGCGCCTGTGGCTCAACGGGCTAAGGTGCCAGCCATATACACCTGAGCTGGTGGGTTCAAATCCAGCCCGGGCCCGCCAAACAACAATGGTGGCTGCAACCAAAAAATTGCCGGGCATTGTGGTGGGTGCCTATAGTCCCAGCGACTTGGGAGGCAGAGGCAAGAGACTAGCTTAAGCCCAGGAATTGGAGGTTGCTGTGAGCTGTGATGTCACAGCACTCTATTCCGGGTGACAGCTTGAGGCTCTGTCTCAAAAAATAAAATAAAATAAAATAAAAATAAAAATAAAAATGTTTATTTAAAAAAAAAAAAAGACGGCTCGGCACCTGTGGCTCAACGGGCTAAGGTGCCAGCCACGTATACCTGAGCTGGCAGGTTTGAATCCAGCCTGGGGCCTGCCAAACAACAAGGACAGCTGCAACCAAAAAATGGCCAGGTGTTGTGGCGGGCGCCTGTAGTCCCAGCTACTTGGGAGGCGGAGGCAAGAGACTCACTTGAGCCCAGGAATTGGAGGTTGCTGTGAGCTGTGATGCCACTGCACCCTACCCAGGGTGA
>CAUYRH010112698.1:32500-104153 GCA_963574655.1 Perodicticus potto | reverse complement strand
GGCCGAGGCGGGAGGATCACTTGGGCTCAGGAGTTTGTGACCAGAGTAAGATCCCATCTCTACTAAAAACCAAAAAATGTGCCAGGCATCCTGGCAGACGCCTGCAGTCCCAGCTACTCAAGAGGCTGAGGCAGGAGGATCGCTTGAGCCCAGAAGTTTGAGGTTGCTGTGAGCTGTGACCCCACAGCGCTCTACCCAGCCTGACACAGTGAGACTCTGTCTCAAAAAAGAAAAAAAAGAAACAACAACAACAAAAAAACAGATATGGTATGTAAGGATGAGAGGATGAGAGAGATTGGGAGAAGGGGGCAGGGGACAGATTCTTTGAGGCTGGCTTCTCATCGAGGATGGCTGGTGACATCTGTACATCTAGCCCATTATTTCCTCCTCTCCTCAGAGTCTGTGCAGCTCTGTTTTGAAGGGTCCCTTTCAGCAGGGAGCTATGATGCCACGGTACTCTACCAAGGGTGACAAAGTAAGACTCTGTCTCAAAAATAAAAAAAGGGTCCCTTCTGTTTGGCCATCTCAGCATCTCCAAATTCTCTGGGGCCCTGCCAGGCTGGCAGACCCCAGCTCCCAAGACCGAGGAGACAGCAGTGCCAGCTCAGAGGTCACTTCAGGGTGGATAAGTGACCAGCCCTAGTACTGGTAGCTTCTCTCTCCTCTGAGTCCTAAAGTTCCAAGTTGGAGGCAGTTGGGGGTGGGGGGTGGAGGCGTCAGGCAGGGAGAAGTGGAAGAAATAGCATCAAATAGCAAAACCCTGCTGCCTGCAACACTTGCCAGGTGGGGGCAGAGCCACAGTGGCCTCGACAAGACCTAGAAGGGTTTTGCTTTGCCAGAGAGTCACCACTGTGTGCTCATGCTGCCTACCTCTTTAGGAAATGCTACATTTCAAAAACAAGAAGCCATTCATAAGAGCTGTGCCTCAGGGATGAACAGTGGCAGAACAAGGCAGGTTAATTGCCGACTCTTGGTGAGTTGGCAGCAAAGTCCACAGAGCTCACCCCGGCATCCACACTGGAGGTTTGGGGAACCTGGCCCAAATTTCATCCTATCTGGAAACTGGGGTAATTCACCACCCACGGGACAACAGAGGGCCTCTCAGGTAGGATTCACACGGGTTCCCTGTCGTCAGCCTCCTAACCCTCCTCCCTTGCTGCCCTAGGACAACGGGGAGCCTCCCTGGAGTCCCAGGGAAGTGGCATTTTCTCCACGGTAGAGCCCAGTAAAGCTGGGATTGGCCTGGAGTTGGATGTGAAATCAAGAAACAGGAAAGTAGCAGGAGCCGGGAAAGGGAAGCGAGAGGTGAGGAGGCCCGTTGGTTCATTAGGAGACACGCCGGCCCGTTCCCAGCCCCATACACACGCGGGTATTTCTGACCAGCCTGATGGCTTTCACAGGGCATTGCCCCTCAGATCTGCCGAGGCCGCAGTCACTGGAGACTTGATAGCATTTGCATTAAAGGATCTTTCTACAACACGTTTAATGAAGGGTTTGGCTTCCAGACGGAAGAGGATGCTGAGCCCAATAATGGCTTCTAAATGTTACGAATGTGAAGAACCTCAGCAAATAATAAATGCATTTCAAGCCTTATACCTGTTTATTTCACACTTTCTTTAATATACCAATTACTCATGTAACACCTAACTGAGAAATGTGTTAGATCCAGTAATCACATCTAAGAATTTGCTAAACAGTAGCACAACGGCCATGTCCATCACCTGACCGTTCATCATTCTTCTATAACCATGAACTAGCTGGCAAATGGGGGGTAAAGTTGATTTAATCTTTGGGCTCAGGGAAAAAAAAAAAGCAACAAACCCAGAAAATATTTGTGATTAGGAGACATTTGCTTTGCATTTCCACAGCCAGTTAGGATTCACAAACATGAAAATCCATTATGGGATGGTAGATAAAGTGTGACCACGTCTTGTTCAGTCAATTAGTGAGTCGAGCCTGAGAGTGCCGCTCATCTTATCATCTGCATCTTTCGTCTGAGAAAAATAAAGAAGATATTCAGAGGTGGGCCTTGGGAGGAAGGCGGTTCGTCTGGCCACGCTCTGTGGTCAGGCACCCACCTCCCTGACCCATTTTTACTCCGCATCCTAAAAATGGGTCCAGCAAAAGAAGGTTATCAGATGAGAACAGAGAAATCTCACTGCAGTGCCGGGGTGCTGGGCACCCCTGGACTTCACAAGTGTCTCCATGCCCCACCAGTTGAAATCCTTTGTGTTACCTTGATACCTTTGTACGACACCAATAGATAATTTATCCCAAAATGGATGCTATTTTTGCTTGGCAAGGATTTGATGCCTACTGACTTGTGCATGAAAATTACCCGCACATCTGTATTCTGATTATGATATTTAGTGCAAGGGTCATGAATAATAATATTGCTAAATATGCTTATTGCCATCTATAAATAAAGGTTATCACACCAGAGAAGGTTTTGTTTTGGAGTGGCAGAACAAGGCAGGTTAGTTGCAAGACAATAGAGCTTTAATTTTAATATGAAAATAAATACTTAAATTTATAAATATTCAAATGATACCCAAAGTGCGGGAGGAGTACATCCATGCTTGCACACCAAGGGAGCAGGAACTAAGCTTTTCAACCTGAACTGAGAAAGTTTTCCAAGGCTACCTTCTTAATGTTGGAAAGGAATTCCAAAGGACAGTACCCCGCTGTGAGGGATGTGTTTCTCTTTGTGTTTTTTCACTGTTCTGTTCGTTTGTTTACTTATTTTTGAGACAGAGTCTCTGTCCCCCTGGGTAAAGTGCTATGGCCTCATAGCTCACAGAAACCTCCAACTCTTGGGCTCAAGCGATCCTCCTGCCTCAGCCTCCCAAGTAGCTGGGACCTATAGACACCTGCCATGATACCAACCTAGTTCATTTCTGTTTTTAGTAGAGACAGGGTCTCACACTTGCTCAGGCTGGTCTCAAACTTCTGAGCTCAAGCAATCCACCTGCCTTGGCCTCCCAGAGTGCTGGGATTACAGATATGAGCCACCACACCCAGCCTCTCTTGTATTTTAATATTACAGTTTGCGATTGAAAACCCAACAAAGACAGTTTTTCCTTCTTGAATTGCTCCAGCAATCCATCAAAGTTGGCTATGACCTGGAGACTCTAAGGGCCAGTAGAACAGAGTGGCTGAGGGACAGCACAGGGCAGAGGGCAGGGGCAACCCGGCGTAAACATGGGCAGTGAGGACGCCCGAGGCCCCTGCCCTGACATCTCAAACATGACCACAGTGGTGTAAGAGGAAAGGTCGTTTTTCCTCTGTTGGTATCTGCGTCTGTTCTAAACTATCTTCTACTAGATGGGTGGGTGGCGTTTGTCCCTGCCACCCGCTTTGAAGAGTCAGTTGTCTATCGGCATCACTTCCAGAGTCCAGAAAGCAGACCCAGCCGTGCTGAGCTCTCACACCTGTACATCGGGGCTCTGCAGTGTGAACCGGGACACGCCAGAGGCCCTTGGTCTTGTCCCTCCTGTGGACACCTTTGCCACTTCCTCGGCTTTTCTTCCCACTGGCCAGCCTTCCCTTATTTATATGAGCTGGCTTACTGAACAACAGAAAACAAACTCTAGACCTTGACTTTCACATAGTCAAGCCAAGCCACTCACTGTGCGGCTGGGGAGACAGCCCCCAGAAGACAGGAGGGCCTCCGGTAAGACAGGGAGGGCAGGGAGGCTCGGACTGTACTGTTTTCATCATCTTTGCCTTCTCTCCCTCTGGGGCTGAAATTTCCAGTAGAAAGAGGGTCACATTCTTACAGTCTGCAAAGGGGCTGTATGACATGTGAGGGGTGGTGGTGAGCTGATGACATGTGCAGGGAGAGAAGAGGTTAGGATTGTTTTTTTACAGAAACGGCATTAACAGCAAAGAAAGAGGCTCTGGCCTCCCCAAAACCAAAGGCAAAGAAGCTCAGAAAGCCTCCCTCAAAGGCAGTTGAAGCCACAAAAAGACCTGCATGTCTCCCACTCTCCTTCGTCCAAGACCTGAAGGCCCAAGTGCCCTCAGAAAAGGGGCCCAGGAGTAACAAGCTTGATCATGAGACCACCGCCAAGCTCCCCCCAGCCACAGGTCAGCTGGAATGTGAGGAAAACAGCACTCGGGCACCCACAGCCCAAGATCGTGGAGCCTGGGCAGGAGCCCCATGGCACGGGCATGGCCAACATCAGCATTGCACAGGCCACCTGCCCCGGCCATCACATGCTTAGGGAGCTGCCAAAAAGAAAAAAGAAAGAAAGTGTCATCTGAATGGAGCCCACTGAGCTGGTGCTAACTGCAATCGACCTTTCACCATCTTAAATAAAGATCCTAATAGAAGAAGACGCTAACAGCAGTCCTCCCAGGGACCTCTACATGCTAAAGTCTACTTAGACAGAACCCACCGGAGTTTCTCTCTGAAAACATATTTCTGGACGTGGAAACATACTCAGTATACAGCCAGGACAAGCTGTAAGTACCAGAGGGTCACGTCCTCCAGGAGCAACCCTCGGCCAACAATGACGGGGAGTCAACAATGACGGGGAGTCCAAGACCAAGCACCCCAAGCTGCTCAATGGGGCTGAGATGAGCCCCACGTCACTTCTCTGTGGTCCCAGAGTTGCTCACAATGGTAACTGGCTCTGTCATGCCCTATTTGCTGGTCCTTTTTCTTCTCTTGCCCCCCCCCCGAACTGTTCTTTCTAGGATCACCCCCAAATAAACCATTTGCACTCAATTCTCCGACATCCATAACCCGGGGACTGTCCGTAGAAGATGAGGGGTATCAGAACTCGTTCCTTCAAGAGCAACATCCGAGCAAAACTAGGGGTTACAGGTGGGTGGGGCCTTTTGATTTTACAAGAACTTGATCAAAACTTCTCATGATTCAAGTAATCCATGTAACCAAAGCGTGAGTCTGTAGTTACCACCTCCAGATGGAAGAGTCAATGTCGCTGCCCTTCATGTCAGTTAGCAAAAGCCACAGCCCCTGGAGTCAGCAGGGACCTTGGGACAGTGGCAGCCCCCCCCACACACTGGGGTTGGAAGGTGTTAATTAGAAAGTTGTCCCTGCCTATTTAAAACCTAAATTGGCTGTCCTCCAACTTCCTCAAGGCCCAGTCTGCAGGTGTCTGGGGAATCTCTGCACACCTCTACCCGCTACAACAGAGTCTGCACCTGAGCTGGGTCCCAAGCCACTATGTTCTTTTGGGCCACAGCTATGTGACTCTTGCTGTATTCTCATATTTCCTGTACTGTTACTTCTTTGCTGGAAAAAAAAGAAAAAAAGAAAAAGAAAACTGCCTCTTTTGCTTCTTAATAATTTTATCCTAAAAGGAAATTTTATATCAGAAACATAAATGGAAACCCAGCACTACTCAACATAATTAGAAAGAGTCACACCAATAAAACAATGAAAGCAAGAAAATCTTCCTAAATTCCAGCTAGAATCGATTGCCTGAAAAGGCACTGGGCTTCCCCCTCTCCCTCTGCTTTACAAACTGTGACTGTCAGATGCTGGACAGGTGTTCTTGGTTTTAATCGGAAAGCTTAGAAAAGAATCGAAATGGGAATGCCTTTCTTGCGATGTTTCCATGGGGGGCAGTGGCTTCATCTGAGGCCATTGTGTGACTTCTAGCAAGTGGCACATGCTCAGTATTGGGAGATGTCACCTTGTGTGGTTCCAGACCTCCCAACCTCTTCCAGCCCCTATTCTGCCAATTCCCTTCTCAAATGGGGCCTCTGGGACCACATAGGTGACACCTTACTGACCTCTGTGACCAGGACACTTGGCTCCTACTAATGTGGTCATGACCCCATCAGTATCTAAAGACAAGCCGGGTCCACGGCTGCACCTGGAAAGGTCACTATGGCAGTGACGCCACAGTTAGGGGCCAGATAACCTTCTTGTTCTGTAAGAGTGCTGTCTTCCAGAATGGCCACAGACTACTGCATGGACTGGTGAAATTCAGCTCTGAAGAAATTTGACCTCCAGCCCAGCAGGTGCATCTGTGATTCAAGGCACAGCTGCTGCCTGAGGGACCTCCCTGGGAAGCCACAGGTGGCTGCAGGCTGAAGATTGTATGCACTTTGCAGCTGGGGCCTTTGAGATCTGGGGGACTCCCAGAAGCGGGAGCAGAGTGCCTGCCACAGGTGGGAGGGCCATGCGTGCACTAACTGATGCCGCAAGTTAGTAAATAGAAGTGCCTTTTTAATGCACTGATTACAGAAGTGACTTCAACTTAACCTTGTTCACCTCAGACTCAGCTCTGCTGCAGGCTGCAAATTTAATGGGGAATGAGCCAGTCAGAAAGGGCTTTTGTGAGTGCAGTATGAAGGCTTCACCCTGGTTGCATCAAAAGGGTATCTTGATCCCTTCAGCTGTGCAAACCCCACTCCTACAGCCCTTCCTACAAGGAGAGAGCTCTTCCCCAGAAGGCTGCCATCTAAAACATGACCTCGTTAATTCTTTCAGGAAATGAACTGTCCAGGGTACGATGCTGAAGATCAATAGCTCAATTGACAATAAAGGGTGTGAGTCACCACACGCTGATAGAAGCTTCCCAGGACACCCTAACGAGGCCCTTCCAGTTGCTCTGAGCCTGCCACGCCTGCCAGGCTGGGAAGCAGATGCTGGGCCCATCCGCGGTGAGCACCTCAAGAGCTTCGCACTGGGGGCTGGAGAACGTGCTCACCCTACTTCAGAGGCTGGGAGAATGGGAGAGTAATGCCAACTGATCTTGATTTAGTTGGGAAAATGCACCCTATCTTTTGTTGTTAACTATTAAAGTCATTCAACCCTTCCGAGAATTGATCTAACATTGGGTTGCTTTGAAGGTTTGATATGTCTTGTAATCCATAGATTATTGAAGTTAATTTCTCTGCTGAGATCTCGCTATCAGTGAAGCTGCAATGCAAACTCAAAAGTTAAAAAAAAAAGAAAGAAAGATTTTTTAATTGGATTTCTGCTATGCCTCGGTCCAGAAAAGTAGCAATAGTGGGAAAGGATGGTTAAGGATCTGGAAGAAAAAGGGTATCTTAACTCCTTTCAAATCTTGTCTCAAGATGCCTGTGGACAGACTCATATTATTTGCACACAATTTGTCCTTTGCTCATTTAAAAATATTTTTGGTGGCTGTTAGACAGTCCCTTCCAGGATAAGATGAAGTGGGCAATAACCATGTGCTGGTTTATATCCCGGTGAATCATTTCTTCCCATACTTTGAGTTAATTTTAATTGATTCTCATCCTCTTGACTTTCATTTACTTTTAAATGAGTTTCCGTTGTAGAGCTGGAATGCAACTGACTCAGAAGTTGACACGTTTTACAGTTTTGATCATAGATTATTATATAATGTTGACGAATGTTTCCTGGATGACAACATTGCTTATCAAACACTACACAACACTCACGGTTCTCTCAATCCACTCGGTATTTTACAGGTAGGCAGAAAGCAGACTCTAACTGTGTTGAAAATGGTAATTAATTTCCAGAAGGTACAATTGCTTTGAGACTGAAAATAATTTACCCGTTTATGACCATCCGCTAGAGTTGGCCAGTCAGGACAGCCTTTTCAAACATGATATTAGTGTCCGAAATTATACCGAGGGCCAGAAGGAGAGGAGAGAGAAGGAAGCCGTGACTTTCTGAGTTGGTTTTCAAAAATGCCTTCGTATGTTACTCCTTCGGTTTCATGAGTCTGACCACTTGACTTTGAATTTCTGTTGTGTCCTCCAGAAGGGTGACCTTGGTGCTGGAAAGGTCCTATATGGCTGTGACCATATAGGAGCGAGGTGTCCTTATCAGCCAGCCCATGCTAGGACCCCATGATGGGGTTTCTGCTCCTCCTCTTGCCTTAAAGCACAGAAGAGGGTGAGGAAGGTGTGTGCAGTGGTGGGGAAGAGACCGGACGGCTTGTGAAAGAGGTCGTGTGGTCGGTTTGGGTTGGCCGTTTATCTAGAGCTTGTTTCTCAACCTTTTTTATCTCACAGCACCCTTGAACCTGTAGTTAAACTTCTGTGGCATACTAAAGTTATGTTGATAAAAAAAAAAAAGAATGGGGCGGCGCTTGTGACTCAGTGAGTAGGGCGCCGGCCCCATATATCAAGGGTGATGGGTTCAAACCTGGCCCCGTCCAAATTGCAACAAAAAAATAGCTGGGCATTGTGGCGGGCACCTGTAGTCCCAGCTACTCAGAGGCTGAGGCAAGAGAATCGCCTAAGCCCAGGAGTTGGAGGTTGCTGTGAGCTGTGTGATGCCACGGCACTCTACCGAGGGCGATGAAGTGAGACTCTGTCTCTACCAAAAAAAAAAAAGTGTACTTACTATGCTTTGAGCCTCTTTTAAAAATAATTTAATAATCTTTAAAAATTTTCATGGCACACTGGTTGAAAACCACGGGTCTAAAATGCAGCAAAGGCCAGATAAACATAACAGCAGGAGGTAGCTCACCCCCACCACCACCCAGAGCCGGCTTCTGTGAGTGAGAGGGCAGCTTCTTTTTTTTTTTTTTTTTTTTGCAGTTTTTGGCTGGGACTGGGTTTGAACCCGCCACCTCCGGCATATGGGGCTGGCACCCTACTCCTCTGAGCCAGTTTCTTCAAAGCCTGGCTAATACTCCCAAAGATCTATCAACCTTCCTCACCACTAGGGCCAGAACTGCTGCTCCAGGGTCTCCATCCATAGCCAAGCTCAGGAAAAACACTGATCTGGATAAAGAGCCAACCCAAAGCGAACACACGACCTCTGACCCTCCACTCATTTGTCCATCCACTCGTCCCCCCATTCATCTCTCAATTCATTCCTTTGCTCATTACCATATTAGTGAGGGCCTCCTTTGTGCCAGGAGCCAGGCAAACACCTAAACTCCCGTTGCTGCCCTCGTGACAATTACAGATGTTGCACGTTCTCTTTCTACTCACACCAGGATTGCCCTAAATGAATAACTGCGGTTCCTGGACATTCTCCAGGGGCAGAAGACTATACCTCTAAGGGAGGTTTGACCCGAGAGAGATGAACCCATGCCCTGCAGACAGCTAACAGAAAACATGAAGAAAGGCAAGTTTCACACGGTGTGTATCTGAGAAATTATGAGGAATCAGGTAGGAGAGAGACCCGTGTGGCTCTGGAAGCCTTTATTACAAGAACAAAAAGGGAGTTAATCCTGAAGGCTGGACATGGATTGGCAGAGAGGAGCCGGAGGGCAATCCGGGCTGGGTCTCCAGGGCCTCCCAGCATCCTCTGAGCTGTGCTTTGCGTAGATGTACAGCCGCGTGGAGAGACCCTCACACACTTCTATTTAATCAGGAGTGCTGTAACACCACGGGGAGAGAAGTCCCGGTAGCCCTGCCACGGGAACCACGTTTTCCTCTCCACCCAGACTAAATATACAGCACCTTTGCCAACAGCTTTCTTACCACTGATCACTTTCCCCCCGCTGCTGGGGGATTTGAGAGTGTAAATAACACAGGAGCTAAGAGGCGTCATCTGCCCAAGTCCCACAAGGAGAGGTGGAGAGGCGGCCTCTCCATCTGCTGGTAACCGCTGTGCAGGGCGCTGCCTGCTGGAGCCCAGCTCAGGGCCAGCCGTGTCCAGAGCCCCAGCCAGCCCTAGAGGTTAGCGTCCATGAGCACTGAGCAGGCTGCTGGTGTGCAGTGAGTCTCGCCTGCCTGGGCTGAGTTGTGTGCAGGGCACCACACACACACATACACACACACCCCAAAACCACACCCATACCAGCTGCTGAGAAGCTCTTTCACAAATAAGGCGCAGCACCTGCTGGCCTCTCAGGACTGCCAACAGCCTCTCCACAACTCAAAAGCTCCCAGCACTGCAGCCACACAGAGAGGCCATCATCGGGGCCCCTGGTGGCCTGTCCTCACGCAGCTGGAGAAGGGCCACAGGTGCTGAGTCCCCTGCTCCCTATACCATAACCAGTGTAGCCTTAGGCTGCTCACAGACCTTGCTCCCATTAATGCCCACACTCCACCTTAGACATGCCACTAGGTCCCAAATCTCCCCCTGACAGGTCCCATGAGTATCAGTGTTGCTGAGGCCCTGAGGGTCACCTAGAACCCTTCTCCCAGCACAGACTGGGAAACTGAGGTAGAAAGAGGTTTGAGGCTCAGCCAAGGAACTAGTAAGAGCACCTGGTCCTCAGCCATTGTCACTCTGGAGGCTGCAGGGTGTGAATACACTGTTTTATTGTTTTGTTTTGTTTTTTTGAGACAAAGCATCACCCTGTTGCCCCCATGGGTGCCAGACTGCTCTGACAGTATCACAGCTCACAGCAGCCTCAAACACTTGGGCTCAAGCTATCTTCCTGCCTCAGCCTCCCGAGTAGCTGAGGCTACACAACATACCTGCCACTACACCAGGCTAGTTTTTCTTTTTAGTAGAGACGGGGTCTTCCTCTTGCTCAAGCTGGTCTTGAACTTCTGAGCTCAGGCAATCCACCTGCTTTGGACTCCCAGGCTGCTGAGATTATAGGCGTGAGCCACCAGGCCAGCCGATACACATTTGCAACTGCCTTTGCTGCGAAGCCTGTCCTAAGCCCACTGCCTGTGGCCTGAGAGACCACATTTGTCCACCAGGGATAGCAGCTGAATTCTGGGGACCCACTATAGAGACTTTAGGTACCTTAACCCTTGGCCCTTTCCTGTAGTGCAAACCCAGAAGGTACCAGGGTGGAGCACAGCAGAGAAGGGCTTCTCAGCCAGGGCTGTCTGTGGTAGCCAGGGGAGCGAGCATCCGCAGTAAACCCCAGGCCACTGGGAGAGCAAGAGCCTCCCAGGCCAAGAGGGAAGGAGCAGAGGGTCATGGAGGGGCCAATGATGGGAAGAGAGCGTGGGGGTCAGGACTTTCAGGCTCAGGGGTTGTGTCCACTCAATCCCAACCACGTGCCTTTAGAAGTGGGACAAAGTCAAGAAGCCACAGAATCTTTGAAGAGAGCCTTTTTAAAAAGCATCATCCAGCAGAAAGAAGAAAAGATGTTTCTCTCATGGGAAGGATGAATCTAGAGGTGGCAAAGTGGGAAGGACCTCAGAAGTCACCAGAAAAATAGAGTGGAGCATTTCACGGTGGTGGTGCCCTGAGAGGGAAGGAATGACGGCGTCTTCTAAAGCATTTGATTTCAATCTGAGCACACCACTGTCCATACCACTCATGCACCTCTTGGGGTCTAGAAACAGAAAAAGACGGCCACAGTGTCCCTGGCTGTCTTTATCCATGCCCTTTGCTGGCCTTTTTCCACACTAACTCTGGACATGGTCGTGTAACTTTGGCTGGTGGGACAGGGGTGATAATGGCAATAGGATCACTATGCATGGGGGCTGAGTCAAGTGGATCACCCAGTAATCCCAGCACCCTGAGAGGCTGAAGTGGGAATATTGCTTAAGGCCAGGAGTTTGAGACCAGCTTGGGCAAAAGCAAGAACCCCATCTCTATAGGAAGTAAAAATTAAAAAAAAAAAAAATTAGCACACACCTGTAGTCCTTGTTGCTGGAACACAGAGACAGGAGGATTGTTTGAGCCCAGGAGTTTCCGGTTACAGTGAGCTGTGATCACACCACTGTATTCTAGCCTGGGTGGTAGAGGGAGACCCTGTCTCTTAAAAAAAGAAGAGAGAGAGAGAGAAAGAAGGGCTGGTGATTTGCAATTTGCTCTCTTGAAAGAGCCTCTGCCATGAGACGAGCCCCAGTTAACCAGCTGGAGGATGAGAGACCACAAAAGCTATCCTAGATGAGCCCATCCCCAGCTGACCTTCCACAGGGGCAAGACGAAGTCCATTAAGATAGGCCAAGCTGGCCGGGCATGGTGGCTCACGCCTGTAATCCCAGTACTCTGGGAGGTGGAGGCGGGTGGGTCATCTGAGTTCAGGAGTTCCAGACCAGCCTGAGCAAGAGCAAGACCCCATCTCTACTACAAATACAAAAACTAACCAGGTGTGGTGGTGTGCACCTGGAGTCCCAACTACTCGGTAGGCTGAGGCAGGAGGATTGCCTGAGCCCAGGAGTTTGAGGTTGCTGTGAGCTGTGATGCCACCGCACTTTACCCAGGGTGACAGAGTGAGATTCTGTCTCAAAAAAAAAGATACAAAGATCAGCCAAGCCTAGCCTGGATCAATAGAATCACTCAGCTGACCAAGTCCTGTTGTTTTAATCACTGAATTTGTTACTCAGCAGTAGCTCACTGCTACAGCTATAGTGGGGAAAGCACACTCACTAGTCATGCAATCAGAGACAAACCGCGTGGCTGTCCTTCCACTCCAAGACGGAGACTGAGTGAGTGATTTTCTAGATGTCACCAACACACTAACCGATGCTGCCACCCCCAAGCTGCTACTGTACCTCACACTTAGCACTCCATCACGAAGCTGCAGACACAGGGCTAAAGACTTCCCATACATAACCCTGCGTGCACGGGGGCCTGGCCTCAAACTCCTCCTCTCAAACTCCTGGCCTTGAGCAATACTCCCACCTCAACCTTCCAGGGTGCTGGGATTACTGGGTGATCCACTTGACTCAGACCCCATGTGTGCACATCTGGTGGACACCATTACCTTCTCCATGAGAGACCCACAGCTCAGCAAAGCTCAGCAGCCAGACCGCGGTCATGCACTCACTTCTAGTCGGTGCTAAAGCTTCATACTCTCAAATGGGCCTGTCCAGAGCCTGCATAACTCTCTTTTGAGTAAATGCCAAAGCCTAATAAGTGAGAGACGAAAGCCCCCTCTGAGTAAGGGTCTGGTAAGTGGTGCTGTCTGCGTGTTCAGTCTAAAGCAAATAGTGTCGGGCCCCAACTTATCATTACTTGGTGGAGAAATGGACAGTTCTCCAAACCAGCTGAGTCTTGAAGAGGTCAATATTCTAAAGTTCAATGGATGCACCTTAATATTCTATAAAGATCTGAACTTGTAAACAATTCTGTTCCATCAGCCCCTCCTGACGGGAAGAAAACTCATTCTCCATGGCATATAGCCCAACAGCTTCATGTCAGAAGGATCAGTGGAGACCAGCCTCGGTCTCGGTGCTCAGATTGAAGAGCTCGTGATTTTTGTTTTCATTTCATATTCAAATCAAGAAGCTATTTTTCAAGGTACTCTCTGCAAGAGAAACAGCCGAGACACCCAGAACTACAACCGAGAGAAACTTTGAAGGGTTTCCTCTGCCACGCCAGGCGTCAGCCCACACTCAGAATCCCCAGGTCTCACAGTGCGTCCCATCCTCAAGGGGTGACTAAGAAGGTCTCCGATAAAACACAGCATTTATCTGGCCAACTCCCCCTACCAAAACTCAGGAAACCCCTCAAATGACTCGATTTCTGAAACGCCAAGTCTCCCGGAGTCAGAGGAACTTTTTTTTTTAATCTGAAATTGCTAGGCTGATTTTACAGCTTTCCTCCAGAAACCCCTCCAGATTCCACCTCTGAACTTTAAAACAACAATTTTATTTAGAGAGCTGATTTATTCATAAGTAAATAGGATCCAGGGCGAGTGAAGTAAAAGGAACCAGGAGGCAGCTATTGGATTTATCAGCACAAAAGCTTCACTGTTGCTGGCAGCGGAGCCTCTCCCGTCCCTGTACCTTTCAAAACTAATATGTAACCATATCTGTTTTAAAAGAGTGATTCATTTTCCTCCCATTGCCTGTGAAACTCTCTTCATCCCCACCACAGGAAACTTGAGTCTGATTTTAATGAGCTTCAATTGGAATGTGGCCTTTGAAAAGTAGTGCATTTGAAAAGATGGAACATTAAATTTTGTAATGATGTAAAACATCTTCAATTTTTGACAGGACAATGGTGCTTATTGTACTTTATGAGTCCACTGGCGATTCAAAGGTCACTTTGTATATGACTCCACAGACAGGGGCAGCGCTGAATGAAAATTAGGTTACATGTGATCAGCTTTATTATTAATCAGACGAAAATGGATTTTTAACATTGTTCTAATGAGCAACAGAGAAGGGAGAAAATATCACGAGTGAAACTACAGAAGAACTGAAATGCACAAAGCTAGAAAACGCGCTGCGGTCATATCTCACATCACGCTTTAAATCTGAAATACTTAAATACTATCTCGAGGAATAAAATGCAGCTGCATATTTTGCTGTCATAAATACATAGGAAACGGCTGAAATACCTACTCTAATTTACTATGTCTGTCCTTTGTTTATAACTAACTAATGAACTGATTTCTCTGCAACATATATTACCACAGCCCCCAGGAACACCAGGCTGGGTGAAGTTGTGTCACTATTTCCATGATAAATCCTGTTTTTCAGGGGTTTATAACTCAGCTGTAAATATGTAATTCAGACTAAAACTTGGCACACAGGACCTAAGCCAGGAAGCAAATTTACGCTAGCACCGCCAGTCCGCCCCCATCTAATTTTTTAAAGCTTTTCTTTGTGGGCTATTTTGGTATTGAAGAGATGGGGTATTAAAATGAAGGAAGGAAAAACACACACACACACATGTACTCGCGATAAATAATAGTTGAAGAGTTGGTGATTTTTGTTTTCATTTCATATTCAAATCAAGAAGCTATTTTTCAAGATACTCTCTGCAAAGCATATCAAGGTAGTTAAGAAAGAAAACAGACTGCAAATACCAAACAAATAAAGCCAGGCACCAGAAGCATATTTAAAGTGCCCCTGGAAGGAGCGTGCGATTGGGTAAACTGAGTCAGGAACGTGCCGACTTGGGGTGCTGCTTCCTAAAGAGGCAAGGTGCTCCAGAAAGGCCAGATCTCTCATCTCACTGCTGCCCTTGGAAGACGGCTGGGTGTGCGGGACAAGGAACAGTCCCCCCCAGAGTCGGCAGCTTTGCAGGAAGAAAACCCCGCAGGGCTTGCGTGAAGCCAGCCTGGGGGTTACACTGTGGTCACGGAGGGAAGGCGGGGAGGGTGTGGATGGTGTGGGCAGCGGGTCCCCACTGCTGGGGTCAGAGCCTGGCTGTCTAGCCCACAGAAACAGCCGGTGTAGACGCTGCCTTGCCGGAGGACAGCCCAAGCTACCTGCCGTGGCCTGGCAGCTGCCACCCTCCCTGGGAGGTTAGGGGGAAGGAGCACGTGACAGGGGAAGAGACTGAAGTTAAGCTACGACACTGGGACTCAGGAGCTGTCAGGGCAGGGGTGAGGGGAGAGGAGGAGGACCCAGGTCAGAAGAAGAAAAGGACCAGGAAGGACGTGGAGGATCTTCCCAAAGCTGTGGCTGGGGCGGAGGTCACGCACGCAGCCTCAGAGGGGCCGGTCCTCCGTGCTGGCCACTTGGCTCTGGTCACCACCAATACCCCAGGGAAGGCCTGCTGCTGACTCCCACCTTCCTGGCCCTGGGCCCCACCCAGCAGCCAGCTGGACCCCAGATCGCCTTTCAAACCTCCAGAGGCTTCCCTGCCTCCCAGGGGCCCCTGCAGATAAAATGCACGGCCTTTGATCCAAACATGATTAAGAATTTCTAAATGGACACAGCAGAGCCTCCCAGTAAAGCGCAGAACCCTGGTAAACATGAGGCCCCTGGGAGTGCAGGGACGGCACAGGTTCCGCCGCGCTGGCCTCGGCCAGAGTCCACCTCCGAGGGCTGTTTCCTGTCCCCCTCTTGCACGTTTTCTCTTCATTACTCTCCCAACTGTGCAAGCCCTTGGCCTCAGGGTCTTGGCTCTGGCTTCACCCTCGCTGAACGTGCTCCCCAGGCCCTCCTCCCGCTCACTAGCATCCCCGCAAGTCTTGGCTCGACCCCTCCCAGACCTTGTCTCTGTCCTCCTGGTCAGGGAGCAGCCCGCACACTCCCGAAGCCCCTCACTCGCCGAGTTTTTCTCCTCAGCTTCCTCACCCTCTAACCTCCTAGCTACCTCCTGCGTCAGCTGTCCACACCCACTCCCTGAGGATGGGGAGGGGGCTCTGTCTCTCTCCTGGGCTGCCAGGTCCCCAACGCCTAGACAGGAGCATGGGACACAGAAGCCCTCCTGGGAATATCTCCTGAATGAGCACAAGGCCATCCCAGGTGTCCCCAGAGCAGCCAGAAACGTCTTGTTATCCCACGGAGGGGCTGTCTGTGGTGGGAAAGGCAGAACAAAGGGGCACAGGCTGCGGGGACCAGGGCGGCCGCTGCTTTGTCCCCTCCATGCCCAGAGGCTGGGCAGACATCCCGGCAGAGTTTGCTGAGTGAAATAATGAATGATGAGCACGGGAACTAGTGGGCTGTGTGGTGGGTATCTTCTGACCGTTCCCACTAACTCAGTAGGCTGCCCCCTCCCTCACACAGACCACAGGGGTGGGGGCAGAAGTGAGCCGGTGTAGACGTACTCGTGTGATGGCAAACCCAGACGACCAGCCAAAGCTCACAGCCTCACTGCTATCAAGTTTGAACGATGGGCCTCACTGGGATAAACTCCAGCCATGCTATCTACACTTTCTCACCTTTAAGGTGAGTCCAGCAGGATTTAACATAAGCCAGAAGGGGGAAATCCATTAATTAGAGTTAAGTTTTATTTATGTATGCATTTGTTTATCTAATTTTTGAGACAGAATCTTACTCTGTTGCCCTGGGTAGACTGCCGTGGTATCATAGCTCACACAACCTCAAACTCCTAGGCTCAAGTGATCCTCCTGCCTCAGCCTCCCAAGTAGCTGGGACTACAGGTACCTGCCATAATGCCTGGCTAGTTTTTCTATTTTTAGTAGAAACAGGATCTCACTCTTGCTCAGACTGGTCTGGAACTCCCGAGCCCATGCAATCCACCTGCCTCGGTCTCCCAGAGGGCTGGGATTAGAGGCGTGAGCCACCGCACCCAGCCCTGTTTTAAGTTTTATTTGATAACACAAATGCATACATAAATTTATAGAAATACACTTGACCCTGATAAAGCACCCACGTCCAGTTTGGTTGTCCTAGGCCTGGGCATGAATGCTTCACAGCACGACCCCACAGGGCGTCAAGGACAGCAACCCACTTCTAACCAAGTACCCAAGTAGAGAGCCCAGGACCAGCTGGACACCAGCAGGGCCCAGTGACCACTCCATGTCCAACCTGAATCCTCCTTTGCTACTGAAGCCTTTGGCCTTGGGTAGCAGCAATGGGACCAGGTGATGGCTACTGTGACCAGCCGTCCATGCTTAGCACACCATGGGGGTGCCCTGGGTCAGCCTCCCTGAGGCAAGGTACAGCCTAGGAACGGGAGGTGGTAGGCGTGGGAGTCAGGCCTCTGGGCCCTTTTTTTGCAGAGGAATCAGCCCTACCCCTTTCCCTAAAGCAGTGGTTCTCAACCTTCCTAATGCCATGATGAATTTTCATTATTACAAAGGGGTCGCGACCAATAGTTTGAGAACTGCTGCCTTAAAGGGTCTCTTCCCCCAATCCTTGTTCACGATCATCCTTGTCCTCTGACCTCACTGCAAAGCCTGTCTGATGGAGAACATCCCAAGTCGTTCTGGAATAAAAAAGCAGCCTTTTCAGTTATCTTTACAATGTGAGACAACAGAAGGTTCTCTCAGGTTGCTATAGTTCCTAATTTTACCTTTTAATATCGGGAAATAGATACTGCAGCAGCTAATAGGAAAGCTGAGCTGCCTCTTGCTTCCCACGGAGGCCAGAACGGCCTGGGATGTAAATAATGTAACAACAAGCTGGGAGAAGAATCACAAAAAAAAAAAAAAAAAAGAAAAAGAAAAAACCACCCAGAAATACAAATAGCTACTCATCTGAAAGCAGTTTTCCCTGAGAAGAGAATGGGCTGCCAGTCTTGGAAACAGCTCCTGCTTCCCCTTGGGGTAGCAGCGCCTATGATCACAGCCATAGTGTTGGAAGGGGCCAAGGAGGGGCTGGAGCTGGGGCTGTCCTGGTCAACATGAGGTGGAAGGTCACGTCCACAGGCTGGTCTGAGCAGCAATCTCCCCCAGGGAGGCTGGATTCAGGTTTCTGAGGATTGGCCATGTTCTCCAGGGGACTTTGTTGAGTGTGACCTTGAGAGTCCTGTCTCCGTCTCTATCTGTGTAATACCTACAAGGGACACTGGGCAGGTGTAGTCCCCAGAAGGGCTCTTCCAGGTGAGTCTTTGTCTGTGAAGATGAGAGAGCCTTGTTTTGGGGGCTTGTCTGGGGATTGGCTGTATTTCCCGTGGTGTCCTGTTCCTGAGATCAGGTGACCGGTCCTGGTGCCTCCTCTGGACCCAAGAAACTGACAGCGTGGCTGGTCAGCCTTAGAGGAAGCATCAGAGGCATGCGGAAGCCCTGGGTACCTAACACTGCCTTCCACTGTCGTGAACTACCAGTAATGCATGCCACTATGTTCTCTCTGAGATTCAGTTTTCCTATCTTTAAAAATGAGAAAAATGGTCCCACTGCTAGCTCAGTTGACCACTGAGAGCCTCTGAGACACTGGAATGAAATACCGATGTCTGGGGAAGCCTTGGAACAGGCTGGTCTCACACATAGCAAGCCCAGCACCCCAGGACTTAGGAGGCCCCAGACATTCTGCTCCATTCCTGTGCCAGGGTCTTGGTCTGTGCTGGCCCCTCTCCTTGGGATATGCACCCCCAAATCTCTGCATGCTTATTCCCATTCATCACTCAAGTTCTCTCCCCTGCCTCCCCCTCCCCGGGTCCAGAAAGGCCCTCCCCCCGGACCTTGGGTGTTTGTGCTCCTGCCTTCACCCTACTTCACGTTGGTGTCACCCACTCACCAGGCTGAACCTACATCATGTACTTGCTTGTTGTCAGTGTATCCAGAGACATTAGCCCCCCCACCTCTCGACTGCTTGGTGGGCGGCCATCTCCCGACTCTCTGGAACAATTCCCTATGTGCTAAGTAAAGGGACGGATGACCACATTCATTTCCTGCAAGAGAACTCTCTCCTTTCTGAAAGGTCTGGACAGAATGCTTTTCCTTCATTCCTTAGAGTAGAGCTGGTGGTGGGGAATGCGCAGTCGGGGGTGGGGGGGAGGAGGCCAGAGGAACCAGTGCGTCCTCAGAATGGGCCTCCACTCAGCATGACACCTGCGCCCTCCACTCACCACATCCCGCAGAAATTCCTTGTTTGTGCTACCTCCATACAGCCTGCTCTTGGGATGGGGCCTGAAGCTCAGTGTGACCCACAGTTCTGGAATTCCCTCTCCCAGAGCCATGCAGGGGTGGCCCTCCTCCCCACCACAGGCTGCGCTCGGAGAACGAGCCTCAGGAAGCCACGGGGAAAGGGATTTCTGTCCAGAGAAAAACTTCTCAGCATTCTTTTGCAAATCCTGGTCCTAGTCAAAGGTGACTACACAAATCCGAAAGTACAGCCCATTTGAGCCAGGGCCGCATTGAACCAAGAAGCCTGCCTCTCACCCACACGACTGGGTAACCAGTCCCTCTGTGGTCAAAGCCGCCCCTGAACAAGCCTCAGAAACACCTCCCATGCCAGGGTACAGGTTCTCAGAAGGCAGAGGGACAGTCCTCGGAGGGGCCAGCTCGGACCCCTGAACACTGCACCAACCCCGTTCTCAGATTCTGCAGCCAAGGGCAAGTCCTCCCCCCCTACGCGTGTCTAAGTTTACTTCTCGCTCTGATAGTCTGAGACTCTTTCATCTCATTACGGAGGGCCCAATTTAGGCCTCGAGGAGCTCTAAAAATAAAGCAGGCTGCCCAACAGGGGAGGCTGGTGCGTCTGGTGGAACAGGCCTAGGACTCCGGGATGAAGCTGGATATTGGGATCACACTGGACAAAGGGAATTGAGAAGCAAGTGGAGGTGAGTGTTGGAAAACATGAGAGAAAAGTGAGGGAAAATGAAGGTGTCGGGGCACAGAGAGTCACCCCTCTCCCTACGGCTTCAAAGGCAGTTTCACTCCTTTGCGGCTGATGGCCGCGTCGCTGCCTGGAGACCCTCTCCCCAAGTTGCTTCTCTCCTCTGTTGAGCAACGTAGACCTCGTGGGTCATGATCCCCACCGCAGAGGGCCTGGGCCATCTCATCCCTTCCTTAGCCTGTGGGTTGGACGCCCCTCCTGTGGAGCTCCCTGGAGATGTTCCCAACTTCCAACCTCATCAAAGACCCGAGCGGACCCGCAAAGGCTCCTACCCTCGGCTAGTGGTGGCCCCCCAACTCCAGAGACTCCCCGGCAGAACCACCTTGCCCCTCTGCAGAAGGGACACAGCTTGACCTAAACCCCACAGCCGCCCGGTCCCCAGCCTGCTGAAGTCCACCCCTTCTCCCTGGACGGCTCTTTTCTTCAAAGAGCACCGCCAGGGCTCCTGAAAGAGGTAAATGTGCTAACGTGTGAAAAAGCGAGAACCCAAAGAAAAAGAGAAAGAGAAACGTGACAGTGCAAAGAGCCTGGAGGCAAACAAGCCTCCCGAGCCGATGTGGGGGCGGTCGGGGCTCTGCCCGCCTGGCGGGACCCCCGCTCGCCCTCCTTTGAGAAGCAAGGGGACACCTGACCGCTCGCCCAGAGGATGTGTTTTGATAACTCCCCGAAATGAGAGGGTGTTTGATGGGAGGGTAATTGGGCATAATTCCCTCCACGACTTGGAGTCAACATGCAGCCTCTCCAGCTGGCCCTCATTCCCTACCGTCGGCAGCGAATTCTATTTCCATGGCCAGATTGATTAGAGACGCCATGTTCTTTGAAGAGACGTCACCTATACAAAAAGGGGTATATTTATTGATATGTTTAAAATATAGGTTTTTAACTCGATTCCTTAGCCTTTAAAAACAAAGTAAAGAGATAGACAGATACAATTATGTTCTGACTGGTTTCTGCCAGCCTGCCCAATGGGAACGTCCGTACACAGCTCTCAGTGGCGCTGAAATCTGCTTAGGAAAGCAACAAGTCCTTTGTTCCGTTGACAACAGTTATTACAATTAATTCATTTTGTGATTGGTACTTGCGCTGAGTGACAAGGTGTTATTTTACCTCCGTAAAAGTTAAAGTGGTAATACCTACGTGTACAATAACATTGTAGGCTTGCCATCACTCAGCCCGAAGGGGGCTGGCTCCCAGCAGCTGGGCGGCTGCCACCCCTCTGCACGCCCCACATGCTTAGTTTGAGTTGGCAGGAATGTGCTGGGTGACTCTGCTCAAAGTTCATTCCCCCAATCTCACCGGAATTTCTGCAGAGTTTTTCCTAAAGGCCTGAGGTCCAAAAATGACATGACTTTGGACCTTGGGGGCAAAGGGCAGTGTCCAGGAGCAAACTGAATGACCTGGGGGAGACAAGTTTTTCCTTGCCTTGTCACCCTGTGTCCAGCTTGGAATTTCACAGGAAGACCCTGGTTCTGCCTGTGCCCCAGGGATATCTCAACAGTGGCACTATTGACGTGGGGCTGGGGCTGTCTTGTGCTCTCTAGGTGGGTAACAGCAGTTCATATGTTCATATGTAGACAGAAGGTTCGAGAGCCCTCCTCTGGGGGGAGGAAGCTGGTGACGCCACTTAACCCAGAGGCAGAGTGGTAGGCAGGTTACAGCCCCCAGAAGGAAGGAAAGTGGATGGACCCTTTGTCCCGTGAAGAAGGTACAGGTAAAGGAGTATGGTGAACAGGGCGACTTCCACAGGGATGTGGCCATGAAGCCCATGTCCAAGGCCACTTTTCCTGAGGTGCCGGACTGCCCCAACTCAGCTAGGAGCATCAGGAAGGGCATCTCTGGTTACAGGAGTTCCCACCTTCAACCAAGGTCTTCAAAAATGTATACACATACCTCCACGTAAAAACATGCTGAACAAAACTTGTCGCTACTCACTACTGGCGATTTTAATCATTATACACCACGTTTCAGAGAACTCTGGTTATCTGAGTGCCCAGTGACTTGCATTCCCTGCTCCTTTATTTCATACCAATGGCTTTCTGCTTAAGTCTCTCCTGCAGCTACTGCCTCATCAGGTGACGAAGAAAAAGCTGCAGAATGGAGCAGGTGATCCTGATTCTAGGAGGATTATCTCCAAGAGGGAGACCAAAGCAGGACAGGCCAGGCGGAGGCCATGCTCCCGACACCTGGACACTGTCACTGCCTCTTTAGAGCAGCTCCGTGGGTTTTCTGTAGCGGGCAGAGTTCTAAATCCTTGCCCACTTAACTGGGAGTACCAACGAATTAGCACTGAAGAGCCTGTCATCCCAGCTACCCTGGAGCACAGCTGAAGGTTGCCAGGGTCCCCAACCTTCCCAGCATCCTTTCAACAGGAACAACTCAGCAGACCTTGACTTGCCCTGCACCTCTGCTCTGAAAAGCCATGGTAGGGACCATGCCACAGAGATCCCCCATTCTTTTTTTATTAGTAGTATTTATCACCTTTTCAAAATCAATCGCATTTTTCAAATTAAAACAAATGACTTCATCTAGGCTCGTCGATACCTGCATATTTGCCTTTTAAAAAGTAAAAAGTTAAACGTAAAGAAAATCTCATCTTTGCTCCCATGGATTCAATCGTAACATAATTCAATATTGAATAAATAAAATCCCCTTTGTCCGTGCGGTACAATGTCATAAAAATGCAAAAGATATCCTGGCATCCGAGGTCTGGTGAGGTGGGAAATGTCGCCTCTTCCCTGTAACCTCTCAGCCTGTGAATGCGTTTCTCACCTGCTCCACATCCCAGGAGCTGTTAATTCCTACGATGTCTTACAAAAAAAATAAAAGTTTATACATTTAATGATTTGAAAACCAAAAAACCAAAATGCTACCTACTACCTGCGCGATTGCCATTTCATCTCCTTAAACTTCTCCAGCCCGACATCTCTAAAAGGGCAAAAGCAGAAAACCCTTATATAATACCTAATTTGTACATCTGTGGCTTCCCTCCGCCTGGCACAGGCACCATATGCTTTTAATTATCATAATAGCCCTAAAGAACCTGTTCGGTGGGAAACACATATGATCCTTTTATTATTGGTTTGTAATTTAAACAGTTTTAACAGAAAAGGTCTGGCTATCAGGGAGTGACAGGCTCAAAGGGCCCTAGATGCCGGCCATCGACCTCTGGAAAGCTCAAGTTCGGATCCCACCCACCGAGGGGGACCTCCTTCCCGCACTTGACAGAGGTAATTGGGCCCATGTGAAGCGGCTCTGTGGGACCTAAAAGACATAATCGGGGATCTCCAGCGACGCCGGGTTTGGGTCAGAGCCTACCACAAGGAGAATAAGGTTGATAAACATTATCCTAGTCTGACCCCAGCTGCCCTCGGGTTGGGGGCCTGGGCCCCTGCACCCCCCAGGGGACTGGGCCACCCACTCTCCTCTGCCCCTTCCTGGGCCTTGGGAATAATTGCAAGGTGAGGGGTCAGGTTTCCTGCAGGCCCCACAGGCGGGAGGGGCTCGTGGGGGAGACATAACAGTTGTTTTTTTTTTTTTTCCTCAAGGCTGGGAAATGGCTGAATAAATGTAGTTGTAATAATTGATTTACAGATGTGAGAGGCAAGGAATCATGAGATTGTCACCGTGACACTGTCATTTCCAGAGAGGTGAAGATGTTGAGGGACAGGACGAGTCCTGCTCAGGGCTACGTGACAAGTCGGAGGCCTCACACCTGATGCCCCTGCTCGGCGTCCTGTCCTGGCTGCACCCAGGTGGCAAGCCAGAGTCTGTCCGGGATGGGACTCGCCCTGCTCCATCTCTCCTGAGGCCCAGAGCGCCAGGGTGCCAGGGTGCCGAGAACAGCCAGTTTTTATTTATTTGTGAGTTGGTTGGTTTGCTGTTGATGTCTCTAAAATGAGTATTGAAGGCACAGGGAAAGTGCTAGCAAGGTGAAGCAGCAGAGAGGCCACAGCCAGGGATGTCCACTGTCCAGGGAGGCCAGACACAAGGATCCCCAGCTATCCAGGGAGGTCAGACCCAGCGATGTCCACTGCCCAGGGAGGTCAGACCCGGGGATCCCCAGTTTCCAGGGAGGTCACAACGGGGATCCCCACTGCCCAGGAAGATCACGCGCAGAGATCTCCACTGGCCAGCTTGAATCTCGGCAACTTGACTTACTTGCCGGGCGATCTTAGGCCAAGCAAGGAGCTTCTCCGTAACCCCATCTGGCCATATAGTTGAGGGACAATAATCACATCACATCTATCTAAGTCGTAGAGTTTTTATGTGGCTTAAATGGAAGAACGTCATCTGTATTATCATGTAGAAGGGGCTTTGAATAGGGCATATTGTAAGCATTTCTTATTTTAAAATAAACCTGGACATTTAGGTAGAGAGCTCAGAAGATGGGACCTTGCTGCTAAGACTAAGTCAGCCACTCCTGGGGCGTGGGGGAATTATGGAGGAATAGTCATCTTCCCCACAGCCAAGATGCCCCAGCTCGTCTGGTTTTGAGTGGAACACAGTATCTGGGTTATAACTGAATTTCTAGGTGACGTCTTATAGACATCCAGGTGTAGGGACAGAGTTAGGCCGTCCAAGTTTCTCTCTAGCTGTCCAAATGCCAGCCTGATTCTACTTAGTTGCCCTAAAAGTGACCCTTCTATCAATCTGAAATTAGATAAATAATTTTAAAAGAAAAATGGCTTTCTCTTTTCCATTACTGATTGGTTTCAGCATCCAAATGTGACTCTAAGCTATTTTATTACTTTGATTTTTTTTGTTTTTGGTCACAGACTTATGTTAGAAAGGCAATATATTGGAAGAGTGGTATAGCATAGTTGATAATACATTCTGGTACATGATGCTATCGTAATGAATAAGAGCAATTTTATTTATGATTGTCAGTGCTTGGCGCCTGACAGACACATCTCAGCAGACTCCTCTCTGACTCCCCTTTACAGCCCTCCTCCCAGGCTCTGCCTGCAGCCAACCAGGCTGAGGTTCGGGGGCCCCACCCCCATCATGAGAAGGTCATGACTTGAGGAGCTGGGTGAAGTTGCCATCAAGAGGGAAAAAATAAAAACCAAAAAAAAGCCTGTGGGCTGGTTGCCTCACATCTCTCAGCCTCAGTATTCCCATCCATAAAATGGGTTCTGATCATGAGATGAGTTGGGTTACCCAGAAGTAGACTGGCTTCAGGGGCTCCCCATTGAGATGGCCAACCTCAGGGTGGCTGCTGGCCTTGAGGGTGAGGCCAGGAACATGTCCAGGAACACGCTGAGTCTTCCCACTCCATCCTGGCCTTCCTAATTCAGAACAAGCCTCACCCACTCTGGTCAGCAGGAGGACAGTTGTTCATTTGGCCAACCTCACTCTTTTTTTGTTTGTTTGTTTGAGACAGAGCCTCAAGCTGTCACCCTGGATAGAGTGCAGTAGCATCACAGCTCAACAGCAACCTCCAATTCCTGGGCTCAAGTGAGTCTCTTGCCTTGGCTTCCCAAGTAGCTAGGACTACAGGTGCCCGCCAAAACGCCCAGCCATTTTTTGGTTGCAGCTGTCATTGTTGTTTGCCTGGCCCAGGCTGGATTCAAACCCGCCAGCTCAGATGTATGCAGCTGGCACCTTAGCCCCTTGAGCCACAGACGCCAAGCCCCAACCTCACTCTTGAAGGAGGGACGGAGTGATAAGCTGTGATCTAAGTCTCAGAGTAACACAAAAAGGCAGAGAAGAAGCTCTATGGTAAGTTAAAACAGGCCTGGTGCAGTGGCTCACACCTGTAATTCCAGCACTCTGGGAGGCCAAGAAGGGAAGATCAGCTCAACTCCATGAATTCGAGACCAGCCTGAGCAAGAGCGAGACTCCATCTCTAAAAATTGAAAAACTATAGCCAGGCATTGTGTTGGGCACCCGTAGTCCCAGCTACTTAGGAGATAGAGGCCAGAGTTTGAGGTTGCTGTGAGCTATGATGCCATGGCACTCTACCCAGGGTGACAGAGTGAGACTGTCTCAAAAAGAAAAAAAAAAAAAAAAAAACAGGAGGGAGAGACTCTACACAAGCCCCACAAGGGTTGATCTTTCCTTCTGTCCCTCATTTGAGATGTCAACAGTGACCGCAAGGTCCTTCCCGTCCACCTGAGCAGGCCATTGCACCGACCCTCCCCTCAGGAAACCAGACCCTCTTACTCACAGGCTGCAGAGGGGGTGAGAGGGGCCCCCAGGGCCCATCCTGCACCTCTGCCTGCCGGGGCCGGCTCTGCTGTCCTGCCCGGCAGCTCAGCCAAGCCCCCCAGGCTGGAAGGAAGAAGCTTCCCCAAATTTCCAACATGGGGAATAATAATTCACATTACTTCATTCCCATCTGCACCCAGTGAAGGCAGAGCAGGGAAAGGAGCATAAAACTCAAAGTTCCCACAGACAACATCTGTCTTAGTGCAAACAATGGACCATTATCTTGTAAATAATTCTGATTAAGCTGCAGCGGCGTTTCCTCCCTGAAACTAGCGGTGGGGAGAGCAAGCAGGAGGAGGGATGTGGGGGCTTCAGGCCAGGCGGGGCCAGGTGCTGTGCTCAGTGGCTGGCCTGACCCCTGACCGGCAGCAGCCTCTGGACTTTCTCAGGAAGAGCCACCAAGTGCCTGTCCCCTGCCCAGCACCAGGAGCTGGGGACCTGGCACATCCACAGCCCGGCTGCTCCATCCTCTGCTGCCCAGCAGGCTAAGACCTCTCTCTCTCTCCCCCGCCCCCCGACTTTTTCCCATCCTTCCTTCTCCTCTGGAAGCAATCTCTATAATTTTTTCTTCCTTTATTATTTTATTTGGTTTTAGAGCCAGGGTCTTTCTTTATTGAGGCTGACCTCAAACTCCTAGGCTGAAGTCATTCTTGCTTCAATCCTAAAATACCTGACTTGAGGTAACATGACGATTTCCAAGCTACTCACATTCCTTTTATTCTCTTAAGGGCACACAGCGTCCCATTGGGTGGATGACAATGCCCAGGCAATTGTGTCCGGACATGGCTATGACAAGACATTCAACTGAAAGCAAGAATGACTCTCCCCCAAGAAGCTGGGACAGAGGACAGGTGTCACCCCCACTCCAGGCGCTTACCTTTCATTTTATCCTGCAGGTCTGCAGTTCTCTGGCCCTGCCCCTCTTCCCCCATGTCCTTTACCTGTGTTTCTCTCCCTTTATCTCTGCCTTTGGCCTTCCACCCCTCTCCACTCCTGTCCTCTTTGCTCTGGTCCCTCCTTGGCTCTCTCTCCTCCCTTCTCCCTAACCCAGGTCCCTGGGGCTGGCCACCCCTGCCCCACGCTGCCCCGACATGGTGGGAATGGTGTCCAGTGTGCTGGAGGTTCTGTGGCCTGTGGGCTCCCCGCTGGGGTTGCTGGGTTGGGGAGGGCTCAATGGAGGGTCCTCATGCCCAGGCCCAACCCACAAGCCCACCCCAGCTTCCAGCCCCGAGAGGTCAGCTTCCCTGCCAGACCCAGGCCCTGTCACTGCCTCACCAAGCAGCAGCTCCTGTTGAAAAACCCACTGTCACAAAAAAGAATGGGGGATTTCACAACACCCCCCCCCCAAGCCTTACCTCCCTGTTTCACACCTGGGAGTGAGAGGTGACTGATTATTCACTTTGTGGGGGCATTTGCCCCAAAGGCTTCAAGGAAATCCTACTTGTGATTTACAATTAAACAATTGCCCTGAGCGTAATTTAGAGATGACACTTGGGGCCCAAAGTTTTAATGAAACGCAAAAGCTACTAGTACAAGAATCTTGTTCACACTGATGGACCCCAGAGATTTTTTTTTTAATTCTTAACAGTAAACCCTTTATAAAATAGGATAAATAGCTCAGTGGGAGCCAACAGGGGGATGTTTGCCTGTCTCAGGAATGGGCTAACGGATGCTTTCAGAGCCTTCCCTGTAGATCCCCAGACCTGCTCCCTCCAGGGGCCAAAGGGACCTGGGCTGACCGTCCCCTGAGAGGCCTTCCAGGGGTGAGTGACCCTGGAAAGGGGGGGGTTTCTGGCTCCCTAACGCCCCACCTGATTCCCCACCTACTCGGCGGGTTCTGGGTTTCCATGGGTGCTCTGCCTGAGGCCTGCAGGGGGCAGAAATCCTAAAACACCTGACTTGAGGGTAACATGACGATTTCCAAGCTACTCACGTTCCTTTCATTCTTTTAAGGGCACACAGCGTCTCATTGGGTGGATGACAATGCCCAGGCAATTGTGTCTGGACGTAGCTATGACAAGACATTCAACTGAAAGCAAAAAAGCCAAGGGCTCGAGGGGTCTGTAAGTGGAGGTAGCACAGATGACCCCAAACCAGGGGAGCTGTGTAGCCAAGAGTGATATGGAGTGGCCAGGGAACCTGAGGATGGCAGGTGGGGATGTGAACGAGGGCGCTACTTCCGCACCCAAGGGAAAAATGATCAAATCAAGTATCATTTGTACTTTCACGAAGGCGACGATCCAGGCTCATCTGGGCCCTTTCTACTTCTTTTTTCCTATTTTGACTGAGATCTAGAATTAAAAGAGGAATTCCTCAATGGTCTCCTTAGCATTTAATGAAAGTATCTGCAGGATAAGGCCAGTATTCACACGCTCTGTGCCCCACCGTGGCAGGTGGTCTCGCCCAGGCTGAAATCTCACAAGCTCATATGCGTGTGGAAACCGCAGTGGGGCTCCCATCCGGGGACCCCTAGGACTGACAGGGCCCCAAAAAGGATGTCGGGAAATCAAGGCTAGAAGAGCAGTGGGGGCTGTAGAGGGTGCTGAGAGCACCTCCAGGCTGCTGCTCCTTCTGTTGATAAGGAAAGAGCCCAGGGAAGAGAAGTGAGATGTCTCAGCTCCCTGGAGCACAGCTGCTGTCTGGACACCTGGTCTCCTGATCTCCCGCCCCAGCTCCCAGCCTGCCTCCTGTACACCTGTCTATGGCTGAGAGGCTGTGATTTCTCAGTATTTACAATCTGTAGGTCATTTCCCATGAGGAACCAGAAGCACATCTGTTCTCATCCCTGGCGCTGGCAGATTTGTGACCTTCTGCACTGGACCCAGGAGGCTGTAAAACGTTTTGGGCCAAAGAGTTCCCTCCCACCTGCAGCGGACACTTCCCTCCTGGTCACTTGGCACATGGGTGGCCTCTTGTTTTTCTCAGCCTGATGCCTTTCTGTGGCCAGGGAAAGAATGCTTAGCCGTCAGGTGGGCTGGAGTGACCCCTGACTACTGGGACATGCAGAGTTGGGGGTAAACAACCCAGCTTCTTTAGCCCTCAGAGGGAGAGTTCCAGGGGGAACTGCACACAGCATCTTAGAGGGTCCCCAAAGGACGGAGCCCCCCGTCCCTCCGCAGACGAATGTCTCATGCACACCGGTACCGACTCTCTCTTCCCTGCTGTCTCCCTTCCCCTCACTCACTAATGCTTCCTGGGATTGCCTCCCACGTGGACCAGCTGCACCCCATTCCTCATCTCAGGACCTGCTTTAGGGAGACTCCAACTAGGCCCCTGGGAGCCTGAGGGAGCTGAGAAGTTAATGACCCTGCTCCTTGACAAGACAGAGCTCAACATGACGTGGACCCCTCGTCACCCCCTGAGCCCTGTCTGCAGCCCAGCGAAACGTCCACCTCAGGCCCGTGCCCAGGTGCAAGGCACACCTCCCAGTGCCCTGTCCCTGGTCAGCCCCAGCCGTACCCAAGCACTCGACTCAGAAGCAGCTTGTCTATCATATGAAAAGAGCAATAATTTGATAAATTAAATGCAAGTTTGCTTTCTCCTTTTATGTGGGCAATTGAGAGTATATTACGTTAATTTGACAATAACAGAAGTTCAAAAAGAAAACTTAACCTTGTGAGCAGGGAGTTACCATCACGTGGGTGTGTCTGGTCAGATCCACAGACAGCACCAGAGATGATACCCCAGGTGAGGCCAGCCGATGTTGGGGTACACAAATGGATGTTTTTGTTTTCTTTATTTTTCTAGTGGAAGAGCTGTGCAGAATTCCCCAACTTTAACCTTGAAAACGCACAATGTTTGCTCAAGAGCCTGAGTCTGCTCAGGCAGAGACAATATTGCCAAGGTGCTGCTGTGCATTTCAGGACCTGATTTAATCATTGCCAAGTTTCTCTGACTTATGCAATGAGCATCTCCCAAAGTTTAGATTCTTTTTTTTCACCCACCGGAATAAATATCATCAAAGTAGACACATTTCCAAACGTGTAAATAAAGAAGTGGATTTGAAGACTCTTCCTGCAAAGTACCTGGTCTGTCCCATCGTAAGTCACAAATAGCTCCTTGAAACTCGGCTGTATTTACAGGGGTGTCTCTTATACTAGGGGCATCTCTTCTCAGCTCCAGCCTGGTAAATCCATGTTATAGCCTGTAGGGCTAAGAGCAGATCCAACAGCTGACCTTTGAGTTTGCCCCACCTCCAAGTCCAAATGGGCGGTCCTGTTCTAATCCCACGTGGGGATGGGTGGCAGCCTTGGGGGCAGGATTCTTTAGGAAGCAGAATTGCCAGAGGGCCAATCCTCCCAGCACCCACCCACCCCTGCAGGCTGCAGGTAGGATATTTCCCCGAACTCCCAGTTGGTGAGAAGGGGAAGGAAGTGGGTGGGAAGCAGGAGATGGCTGGAATCTTGAAATGAGAGGTGGGGGGAGCAGGCTGGAGAATGAGTATCTACAAATATCTCCTCCTCAAAGCTTGAGACGTTATGTCTGGGGAGTGACATAGGAGCTACCCCCAATTTGGGAGTGGAGATGCTTCCAAGTCCTCCAGCTCAGAGGCCCCGTAGGGGGATTGGGCCCTCCTGGAAGCAGACTTCTGAACATAGGGCTCTGGGGAGCCTTCCTTGCTGTCAGAACAAGGCCGGGGATGACCTGCTCCCTTCCGCGGCTTCTTCCTTCCCTACTTTGAGGCCTAGCCCCTCTGGCTGCATGTGGACCCCCTGAGCCCCATCCTGGGCAGACTGATGAGGCCGCAGGTGCTGTGGCGTCTGTAAGGGCTCCAGGGAGTGTACAGAGGGACTCTAAGTGACCAACAATGACGGGGACAACATGCTGGACAGAGGCCCCGAGAAAAGGCTTAGATGAATTCTCTCTCTGTGTTCACCTCACTTCCCTTCGGGGCCTTTCTCCAGACTCAAGGGATGCTGGACATAAAGTCAAAACCCTCCCCGAGTCCTTCTTTCTGTGCAAACTCAGCCTATATGACGGGGGTAGAAACTAGCCCTGCTTGGGTATGGCTGTGTGGACGTGGGGCCTGGAGGCTGGGGTCGTTCACGTTACCTTTGCTAGGCTTTTGGGGACCTGTCACATTTTCCTTTGGAATCCACAGTATGTGTCCTCAGCTTCCTATGGGAAGAATTGGGCACCAGCTGTAGACCCTGGGCACTGAGAAACCTGGTGGTTTTCTTAAAGGGGCTTTTCCACTTAGGGCTTTCATCACAGCTTCTCAGACACAGAGTCTCTCACTCTTAACCTCTTCTCTCAAATAAGAGACAACCTAACGCCATATTGTGACTTCTGGGGTCAAAAGTTTCAACCCATCAAAGGGAGGCGAGCATCCTGTTGCTAAGGCCAGCGTGGTCACCTATGATGGACATTTCCAGGCTTCCATTCCATTCCCTTGCTATCCACGGAATACTTTCTTTATTGGGAGGCATGGAAAATAGACTTGGGGCTTCAGATTCTGTGCCTCTGCCCCAAGGATCAATTAGACAGAGAGTGGGGAGGTACACAAAATGTAAAAGTTTGTAAAACACACCTAAGCAAAGAAGCATGGAAAAGCTGTTGGAATGGCAGGCCTGTAAGTCCAGCTCATGGGCAGCAAGCACAACTAAGCAACACACCCCAAAAGCAAAATCTTTCATTCCTGCGCACACCTCTCCCCACCAGGAGGCAAGGTGGGCGGAAGAACAGGCTCAAGCCTGTAGCAACAAACACAGGCACAACCCCTGACGTCCCAGCAGAACAAAAACATCCCCAAACGCCACTGATCCCAAGTTTCTTCCAACAAAAACCACCCTTCACAGGATGAAAAGAAAATGTTAAGGCTTGCTGCAGGGAGGCTGGGCGGCAGCAGCCTTTCCATATCGGGGATAAGTATGGTGGCCGGCAGGCTCCATGCCCAGGTCCCCCTAAGCCAAGGTTGCATGTGTGGTTGTGTGGCCTAGTCTCCAAGTCACTTGTACAGAGAGATGGGCCTGTGTGGCCGGGCCCTGCCCCCCACTCCAGTCAACCCACCCAAACTGGGAGGGCCCTTGAATTCTCTCCTCTTGGGCTCGCTGTCAGATGGAAAATTGCAACAATCTCTCCCAGAAGCAGTGACAATAGGGGCCCCAGTGTCCTGTTCATGCCCCACCAGAGGGAAGAATGTCAGGGGTGAAGGGTGTTGTGGAATGAATTAACATAATGACTCAAAACTGCACTAATGTTTCACAGCTTTTTCTTTTATTAGCAATACCAAGATAAGTTATTGAAGCATTTTAAGTATTATTTTTTTACATTCCATTCATAAATGACCTAACTTGTAACTCAGCATACAGCACACTTAAAGATATAGTTTGACACTTATTCAGAATGCTACAATGATTATAACTTACATGCCTTCATTACCAGGAACACCTTAATATATCTTCTAATTACTTCAACAATACTCTATTCCAAAGCGCACGATAACCCCCGTACAAGTTTACACATTTTGCTTCTTCCATCCCCATTTTTTAAACCGCGGATGTCAAGGTGGGATTTTTACTTGTCATCTGTTCCTGGTTAATAGAATGACCTGACACAATATTAAACTAGCAATATTTCTGCTTAAATACTATGGAGAAAGAGAATTACTGCACTTTTTCTGAATTCTTCAAAGTGTTACAAAATTTGGGACGACCAGACACAAGTGGGTTGCAGACGAGCCCATCTCTGGAAGCTTAGGAGAACTGGTGGAGCAGCCCCCATCATCCCCCCAGCCAGGTGTTTCCATGGTGAAGGGACCTGTAATCCACCAGCATTTTTCACTAGGGATTTATGACTTTGAGGGAATGTTCTCTCCCGTTCAAGTTCCTAAGCCTTTGCAATCCACGCCTAATAGAAGAACATATGGGGCAATATTTTTAGCCTCTGATTCTCGGCTATATACACTGTGGGTTGGTGTGCCGTGTGTATACACATACCTATGCCAGTAGTAATTATTTATTCAACACACATATGTGTATACATTCTTCTCTTGACTTTACACGATTAACAAGCTGCAGGTAATCACCGAGGACCACGAACAGACAAGGGCAAGTCCAGATAGACCGACTAGGACAGGGGTGTCACTTACCTGTAAGAAAATGCGCAGATTCATTAAACAATCCAGAAACCATTGGGGTGACAGGCATTGGAAAGCAAAGGGTAGGGCCACATCCCTTAATTGTTTAATGGAATAATGGCAATAAAGCAATATTTATGAAATTTGGTCCTTCTGTCTCTGGCTAAAGCAAGAATAGTCTGCCTGATTAGAGCAGGTTGGCAATTAGGCGGAGAGGTGCTGTTGAGCTGTGCTAAGTAATAGGAGATAATTACTACTTATTTGAAACCTGGGCCTTGCACGCGACATCTGAAATTTACAATAAAAAAAAAAAAAGGAAGAAAGAAAAGAAAGAAGGGAAAAAAAAAAACAAACTTGATTCCTTTAGCAGCTAAGATGTGGCCTATATCTAGATGGCTGTTGGTTTCAACCACCACTTTGATTCAGCAGCTTAAGAGGGAAGATAGAGGTCAAAGTTGAAACCTGGGGTACCTGCACCCAGATCGAGGCATCAGTGGGGTCACGGGCCTTATTTTAGACGGTGGTGGCTGGTCCTGCTTGAACAGTTTGTGTCTCCCCAATGATGTGGGTATCTGTTCTAACTACACGCTCTTGTCTCAACATCCTATTCCTCCCTCCCGAGCTTACGTCATTGTGGGGAGTGTGGGGGACACGTACCTTCCAGAAATGAATTTTTTTTTAACCAAAGGGCTTTACTGCTCTCTCCTCCCACCTCGGGTTGGCCCTGGATAGCAGGTATATTACAATATAAGGAGGATACGGACATGGCAACCGGGATGAAAACCACCAGACTTCTCCCCTGCTTCAGAGACCCTCTTGATTCTGATAGTAGCTTTTAGAGCCAAAAATACGCAGCAAAAGGGAAGGAACATAAACAAGGCTAAATATCCCCAGCGTTTGCTGACTGACAGACACCATCCATTTTTTTGTTCTGAAATGAGGAGGGGACCGTTTGGCAATGGTGTTCACACAACAGTCCTGTCATCCCGCAGTGCAAAGGACATTGCGTCAGTGGCATTCCCACTTAATTTACAAAGAGGGAAGGGGATAGGGAGAAGAGCGCTGGAAAGGTTCCAAGAGGACTGCTCTTCCCCAGGCGCCATGCACACACTACAAGGCTATGCACGGGGGCAGGGATCGGCTGCCCAGGGGTGCCGCTTTCTGTAGGCGATTCCAGGGATGTCCCACACTAATGCTTTGTCCCACCAGAGATGAAGAGAAGAGTTCTGCAGCCTCTTGTGAGAAACCAGCAGAGGCGGGCCAGGCAGAATGGGGTGGTGACTTGGATTAACTTTGAAAGCTCTGCCCTTGGACTTCAAGGCTGGCCAATAGTTCTCTCCACCAGGGTTAAGCAGGCCCTAGACTCAACTAAGACCAGGGACAGGGTGGACCCTGCAGGCCAATGGCAAATTGGCCATCAGCAAAGAAAAGGGGTGGAGAGTGGTGCTTTGCCCACGGTCTCCGAAGCCAACCTACATGAGAATCCGCGGATTCTTGGAGGAGAAGAAAAGGGACGACAGCTAGTCTGGTTCTCCACACAGCGAGGCACACCGGGGGCAGGGCTCCCGCATGCCCAGGCTGACCACCCTGCCTTGTGGCTGTGGGTCCTGCCTGACTCCCACCCTCTCTGCAGGTTTGACTCTGTGGTCCACACTGCAGACTCCTCTGCAGGTGCATCACAGCCAGCGGTCCTCACTGTATCCACGCAGCCCACAGCCCTGGCTCCTCGGGGGTCTCTAACTGACCACAGATGTTCTCCGTGTTTCTTGGTCAAGGTGGAGAGAGCGGGACTCATTTCCTGCCCTAAGCACTTGCCCGATAGGGATAGATTTGATCTGCCCAGTGGGGTAACGGAGGACAAGCTTCTGCATTTTTCTCTATGGGAGCACACAGGAACTTGCCCTTCTTTCCACGCAGGTGGGGTGTGTCAGACTCTGACAGTTCCGGCCAGGCATGTGTTTTGACACCTAACACTGTGTTGGGACACAGCCACGCCCGTCTATCCAGACATCGCCCGTGGTTCCTCGAGGCTCCTTCCCAGACTTAAGTAGCTGCGGCAGAGACCACACGACCCCGCAGCCTCACATATTTACTCTCTGACTCTTAAGAAGACACATGCCACCCACTACTTCAGACCGAGTAGCCGGTAAAACAGTGACTGTCTCTAGACTGCCTGGGCGGAGACGTCAACAAGGTTTGTGGGGGACAGAAGTCAACTTTGAGAGAGTTCAGCCTGATCATCCTGGTACATCTCACCACACATTTTAAAATACGTGCATTGAAGAAATGACAGCGGGGTCTGTTTAGGAGGGGAGGGGACCCCATTCTCTCACTACTGTGGAAGCTCAGAGGACCGTTATTCCACTGTCTCAGGCAAAATGTGGGCTGGGGAAGGTTTCTCCATAACCCGAGAATGATCAACTAGGCCCCCCGCTAGGAATGACTGTGCTTTCTCACTGGCTTTCCCCAGGCCTGAGGGGGTCACTCGGTCTGGCAGCCACAGCCACAGGGCCTGGAGCCCCCCACGATCAAAATGCTGATAGGTCCCTCCTGCTCAGCCGGGCTTCCCTGAGTGGCAGTGACCGCAGAGGTCCTGAGGGCACGGGGACCGTCCTCTCCTCACTACCTTTGCCTCCTCTGACTTCAACTCTTCCACATCCCCCTCCCCAGGCTCAATGAAGGACAAAGCGCACTTGTGAGACTCAACATGCCGTTACCCCTCACTCTGGCCGTCTGTCTCAGCTTTGAAAGGCAAGGAGGTAGGGTCACCGGGTCACTCTTCAAATCCCCAAACTCCAGGGTGCAACAGACTCTTTAACCTTTCCCTCCGGCCAGCCCACGGTGCTGTGCAGACCAGCCCGGCGTTTGTCCTCAGGGAACCCTGTCTCTTCCATGCGCTGCTGATCGCCAAGCTGTATGCTGACCTGACTATTCCATCAGAATTTCTCTCTCTAGACACAAAGCTTGTCTGCCTTGCCTTGCCGGGTTATGCCAGTGCTTCCCCCCAACCCCACCCCAATTTAAATACCCAGGTGGAGACTGCCCCATTCATAAAACCAAGGTCACATTCATTATAGCAAAACCAAGGGCACATTCATGGTCTGTGAAGGCACTGGAGAGCCCTTGTACCCAGAAGAAAGAATAAAGAAATACAAGCCACGTCTGGAGGCTGGACGTCACCTGGAGAAAGGGAGGCTCAGATTGGAGTGAGATTTTGTGGCACGAGATCAGACCCACAGCTGGACGTTTCCCACTCCAGGGGGAACAATGCAAGTCCTCCAACTTAATCCAAGATGGCTCAATCTCTTCCTCACCATGCCTGTGATGGGCTAGCCTGCTGTCCTCTGTGGAAAGAGCTTTAGATTGTGCACACCCAAGCTCTCAATACTGGCACACGTGATGGGCTTCTCTCTACCCAACTGGGCAGGGCCAGCCTGAGCTCCTGATTGGCTCTTCCTTCCGCCCCAGAATCAGAAATGCGTTGGCTGAGAATGATCAGTGCACGTTGGTCAGGACCCTGGGTCTATGATACAAAGGAATTTAGGACTAGAATTTTAAAAGTTAGGAGGCAGGCCCGCAGAAATCAGGGCAGCGCCTGAGAATACGGCCTGCAACGTGAGTGATCACCCACGGACTTAGGGTGAGACACCAGCCTCTCCAACTCTCGTCAGAGGAGCTGCTGACATCTGCGGAGAGTCTGCGGGGTTTGAGCAAGGATTTCTGACGCTTCTTCAAACACTTGTACACGCCGTAAGAACTGAGTTCTTCCACACGAAGCAGAAGGACATTAGCTCTTCCTACAAACCTCCTGATAGGGGCATCCTGGTGGGGATTTGGATTTCCTGACCAGACAAAGTAAGACCCCAAACTCTGAGACGAGAAGTATAGGAATAATACTTTGGTTTGGCTTCTGAAGGAGAACCAGCGATCAATCTGGTGGACCAGCTTAGAAACCACGTCTACTTTGAGTGGAGCAGAGAAAAGGGAAGGAACATTGGGAATATTTTACCCCCAGTGTCAGTATGATTTCCACCCTTGCAAAGTGAAGCCGGTGGAGGGGTTGAAGCCTACAACTCTCACTTGTGCTACTTGTGATTCTAACAAGAGAGCGAACAGGACTGTTGGGAAAAAAAAAAAAGAAAAAAAAAAAACAAGAAGATGAGAAGAGGATTGTAGGAGACCCGGATAGGATGAGACCCATCCTGGAGGCAAGCGGGCAGTGCCCCCACCTCTTACCCCAAGCAAATGTGAAAGCCAGGGCAGACCCTCTCCTGCCTGTTTCCACACTAAATGAGAGGGTATGGAAGAAGTGTGGCCGAATGAAACGCAGAACTCACACTCTCTAAACATAGGCCAGAGTTGCTTTAGGGAGCGGAAGGGGAGACAGGAATCTGAACCTTCTGCGGGGGGAACAACCAGGACGCTGTCCAGCCTGGCTGGCCCGACCTTGCCCCCACGGCTGCTGCCCGGTGTCTGAAGGGTTGACCCCACTGAGTTTTCTGCACATACCATAGAAATGTTGGGCGGTGTTGGGAACTGCTGTTTAGGGACAGGGTGAGAAGTGGCAAAGAGCATGAAGCTAAGAGGGAAAGGGCTCCCGAGACCCGGCCAACGCCTGACGTTACCTTCCCATCCACCCTCGCCTGCTGTAAAGGGCACCACTGGGCCGGCTTCCTGGAGGCAGGCAGCCCTCCTTCAGCACCGATAGGAAGATGGGAACATTAAAACGGGTAATATGAGCTCATTTCAATAATAATGAGCTTATGAACATGCCAGGGTTTGATCTTTTCTGATGCATGGATTCCTGGCAAGAACTACGGTCCTATGTAGGTAGTTGAAAGAACTCAAAATAGACTATAAAATTTTTTTTAAAAATCTCTAAACAACGATAAAAAAGAAACCACCCCCAACCACAAACTTAAAATGAGGACGAAAAAAAAAATTAAAAAACAAAAGACTTACACATTGCTCCCCCAGAAGAAAAGGGGACATAAAATTCTTCTCTTCTTCTTTTAAATATTGTTTTTAACAGCTTCAAAAGTAATGAATTGTGGGTGGCTAAAAATAGATCCGGGGGTAGTGGCTAATGGGGCCTCGTGAATCATTCCGCATAGGGAACTGTCAATATTTTTTTTTGAGCTGTCAGGAATCCATTTAGTGATTTTTGACAATTTAAAAAATATTTCTGACTGCTTGATCCAGTTCTTAGGGAATTAGGGAAAGAGAAGTACATTTATCTCGGCAATGAACCCAGAGTCTGGCTTCCTGAACTTTGCCCTGTGCTCAGGAACATTAGGATGTGAAGGACAGAAATAGTCCCCTCCGCTTCTCCTCCTGGCCCCTTGTGCCCCCTTTCTTTCAACCGCAGGCAAAGTAAAGTTGCAGAAATCCATTCACAAATTGGACACGGAAAGGTATCGTGGTCATTTATGTACAGTAGGGGATACTTGGGCCCATTTCAAAGGGAATAATACACCAAGCTGCTCTTTGGAGAAAGGTTTTCAAATATGAATATCTGGGTATCACGAGAAGAACTCGCATCCTTCCTGCCCACCCCAACATTCATTCTATCTAACTTTAGGCTTCAAATTTATGATGACGTTTCAAAATCTGGAATGGCTTTGGGATAACCATTTTCGCTACGGAGATAAACAGGTGCCAGTCTGCTACAGGGTCAGACACGCATAAACCCAAGACACAACACATGGTTACAACAGCGCTAATCAGAGACTCCACAGTGTACGTTTCTTGTTAGAACAACAGACAGACAGGTGAACAGGAGACAGACAGGAGGCAACAGAAGGCCAAAGTCACGGTCACTGACATTTGCTTTGTCTAAAGATGAACCACAAACAGCCCGACACTGTCTCCCCATGTGGAGAGAGGGTTGCTTTATTCCTAGACTGTGGTTAGTGTGATATGATTTTAGCATCCTCTAAAGTCAATAAAAAGAAAAGTTTAAGGAAGCAGATTTGCCTTAGCAAAGCAGTAAGGAATTGTCTTTAGGTATCTTTTGCATAAGGTGAAAAGACTGAAAAGTTTGCAAGTTACCATGTCTCTTTTTGTTTTCTTTTTGGTCTTATTCCTGCCTTCCCCCCACTCTCCCTGCAGTTATGGAAAATAAAACAGGAGCAGTTCCCATGGAGAGACTCCACCCCCTTTTCCACGCCTCCTGGGCAAGGCATTTTAGAGCATTATAATGCAAACTGCAAACACAAAAGTCCAGAACTTCTAAATGAAATCGACTTTTATGATTGTCTACATTGCATATACCTACAGCACTGAGTGTGACTGGTTGGTTTTTAAATATTGAGTTCAAAATTTTGCTAAAGGAAACGTCTACCCCATTTTTTTTTTAAATGCACAATTCAGTACTGATGTTTTTGGGAAATGAACTAGAGGAAGAGGATTCTAAAACTTACCACACAAGTCTGGCCTCTTGATACATCCAGAATTTGCCGTGCTATTCGCGAGTCCATTAAAGGCTGCTAAGCCATCAGAGCTATAGGCCCTGAGGACCGACAGCATGTTCACGGGCTTCTCCAGGCCCGGGGGCCCCCGCTCTGGCTTTGGCAGGCCTGCTGAGGGGTCCTGGGCTGGAAGCAGGCCTGGGCTCGTGTGCCACTGCTTCTCAGACGCTTGGGGCAAAGGTGAGACCAGTCCCTGGACGGGCTGGGGGGCGCCCGTGGGCAGCAGGCTGTCCCCGCCGTCGCTGCTACTGTCCTTACCAAGGGCAGACAGTGGTTTGCTCATCATTTCCGGTTCAGTCTCAACATCCTCTTCGTCGTTGTTTTCCCCCTTAGAGGAGTCCATGTCCTCGGAGGAGGCAATATCGGAGAGGTCGTCGGCAGCGCTCTTACTGGTGGCTTCGGGGATCAGGATGGGGGCGTCATCTTCAGCGTGGGCCTTCCCATCCGGCTCCTTGTTGGGGCAGGAGCTGGAGGCTCCCGAGCCAACCACGCCCGGGTAGACCCCAAACTGCTTGTAGAAGTCTGACGGGAAGTTACAAAAGGCAGAGTCCACGTGGCTGGGCCACGAGCCGCTCTTCTGCTCCCCTAGCGTCTCTTTGATCTGTCCTTGGGCCATCTTCTCAGAAGCAGAGTCCAGAGAGCCAATCATAGCGGAAAGGCCCAGCTCTTTGTTGGACTGCACGGAGGACAGCGGTGACATCTTCCCCACCTCCCGGCCTGGGTCTTTGCAGTTGACTGTCCCCCCCGCGGCGTTATCTTTGCGTTTCGCTTTGCCCAGGTGGTTGGCCTGGAGATGCAGGGCCATCAGCTCCATCGAGGACGTCGTGAAAGCGCAGAACAAGCAGCCGTGCCACGCGATGCTGTCCTGCATGGTCACCGAGGAGCCCGGGAGGGAGGCGGCGTCCGGCCGCACGGACAAGTCCAGGGGCTCGTACTGGGATTTCTCCGACTTCCTCTGGGATGATTTACCGCTGGGTTTCTCCTCGCCCCCGTCCACCCCGTGGACTTTCATGGAAGGGGGGTCAGACAGGGCTTTGTCCTTCACTTCCTTGTCCTTCTTCAAGGAGCCGAGGACAAAGCTGTCCATGAAAGCCTGCAAGGAGCCTTGGAAGTTGACACCGTTGCCCACGATGCTCTGATAAGCTCTTCCGATCTCGGAGAAGTGAGAACTTTTGGAGGGAAGGTCAGCCCCTTTCAGGGCGTCTGCTGGAGCCTCTGAAGACATGCCGGTGGCCTGGCCCAAGTGATCTCCAGATGACAGAGCTCCTGACGCCCACTGCTGGGAGGCAGGGCCGCCTCTAAAGTCGATCCCGGGGAGACCCTTAAAGGCTCCCCTCAGGATGTCTGGCCTGATAAACAAAGAAGCTTTGCTGGCCATCTCATCCTTATGGTCTTGGCTGGGGGGCTGTCCGGACAGGGGTCCGGCTCCATTCTGCCGTTCCCGATGGTGCCGCTCTAAGTGGTATTTCAAGGACGCTGACTGGGTGCCGGCATAGTCACAGTGGGGACACTTGTAGGGTTTCTCACCTGCAAGATTTTGGTATAAGAAAAGAAAAAAAAGACGTGTTTATCTCATTTTGGTGTGCTGAACAAGGCTACAAGGATCAACATTTGTTCTTTGAAACAAAGCCGCTCAAACTAATAATTAGTTAGAGAACAACTGTTTTTTAATAGAAGAATAATTCGTACTCTTAAGCTTTTTTAATGATTTTGTACCATTTAGGACTATTCAGGAATGACATACTATCTACACACAATTAGCTATCTTTTTCTTTATCTAACATGTGAAAACGGCTGTAGATTTAAAAGCTATGATTATGAAAATTAAGCATAATAATTTCAACCACAGTGATCATTAAAAGTAGAAGTTTAAAAAGACCAAGTATGTAACAAATGGGTGGTTGCAATATTTTGTGTATACAATAGCTCTGAAATTTGTTTAAATTATACACATGGAAACCATTTTTAAACCTAAAAATTTTATGGCACTGTTACGCAAGACTGAAATGAATGATTTAAGTCTTGCTCTGCAGTAAATCATGGATATAATTAGCAAATGGCATACTGCACAAGTAATTTATCATTATTTGGAGGGCACCATTCCAGACAGGCTCAGATATCTGCAGACCCGCTGCATTGTTTCTAAATAAAGGACCATAAATACCGATTCTATAAAATATTAATACCATTACCGTGCATTATGAGTGCAGCATGTAAAGACATATAGTTAAGATAAAAAGCAGTCAATAAAACTTAAAAAGAAAATGAGTAATAAAAAGGCACAAAATATATTTAGTTTCTGTATTTGAAATTAACATTATCTACTGGTCTTTGTAGTGCCTTAAATTTGTACTAATGGCAAACCTAACGCTCCGGTAGTAAAATGTGTAATTTACCTATAATAAGCGCTTTCTAGAGAATAAAAATAGCTTTAAAGAGTGTTTTAAAACATATAAGATAATTTTCACGAATTAAATATTTATTTAAATTCAACACTTGGCTCCCATTGTTCTTTCCACGGTGGGAAAGATCGCATTAACAGGCCACGTACATCTGCCGGTGTCGTGGAATAGAGGAGGGGAAGAGGAGAAGGTAGGCAGACGTGGGTTTAAATATATCCCAGGCGTTTTGTTAGCAGTCCCGGGTCTTTGCTAGATTTTGCAACCTAAAGGCTTTCTGGAAGGAATGGCGCTGTGGCCATCCATGTCAGCTGATTCACAGTAGTGCCCTGCCACCCACAATAACACCCACCATCACCTCTCCCAGGAACCTCACTCAAGGAGACCCCACCCCTTTTATCTGATAGACTGGCCTAAAAATAACAGCAAATCAAGGGTGAATGGTGCCATCTGTAGACATTTCAGTGGGCCTAGTTTCAGACGATGGCACGACGGCCCATCCTCCAAGCCCAGGGCATCTGGGGACCTGGACTTTGTAAACAAGAGGGCCACCAACCAGGCTCTGAGCAGAAGACTCCATGGACGGGAGTGTTAGACCCCTGCAAACGCTTTGCCTGCCTTTCCAAATGAGAGGGCCAAGTGCTGCCCTGCGGTTCATGCCTATGAGCAGCTGAGATTTCCCAGGGACAGTCATTTCTCCAGAGATGGCCTTTAGGTCTGGAGAGGGAAAACAGCTGGGGCTCTACTTCTCTCAATGTGGAGGTCACAGTCGTCTCTGGCTAGACCAATGACATGGAAATAGGAGGAAGACTCTATCCCTTTAGAGGTAAAGGTACAAATAGTTTTGGGTACCATTTTCCCACTTTTTTTTTTTTCTTTGAGACAGAGTCTCACTCTGTTTTCCTGGGTAGAGTGCCCTGGTGACATCGTAATTCACAGCAACCTCAAACTCCTGGGATCAAGTGATCCTCTTGCCTCAGCTTCCCAAGAAGCTGGGACTATAGGTGCCTGCCACAGCACTCGGCTACCTTTTCTATTTTTAGTAGAGATGGGGTCTCACTCTTGCTCAGGCTTATCTCAAACTCCTGAGCTCAGGCAATGCACCTGCTTCATCACAGGCATGAGCCACCACGCCCGGCCTCATTCTCCCACTTCTTGGACTTGACCCCTATGCTGGCCCATGCTCACTCAGCTGCTGCTATGAGGACGTCCCTCCAGGTAACCACCACTTGGAAGGGGCATGTCTAGGTCACTGCACGTCACTGCTGATTCAGCTTACCTGGAACCCCAGAGCCACGGCAGCAGAGGAGGCCCTGATGGGTAGGAGCAGGGCTCGAGGCAGGAAGGCTGACTAGAAACGTGGCCTTATGGCCCATGAGTTGATGTAAACCCTCTGGGGGTACCCAGGGAGTGAGAGCCTGCAGAAAGGGGGCCCACAGGTACTGGGTGAGACGCAGGTTGCACTTCAGAAACGCACCTGGAAATGATTAAAAGTGCATCTGGCAAAGGGATCGCAGAGACAGCCTGGGTATTTGTTAGAAGAAGCTAAAAAGAAGAATTTGGACTGTTACGTCCAGGCAGAGGGGCGTTGCCTGGAGTGGGGGTTGCCTTCCTGGGTGGGAGCTGTAGGGAAGCATGGAAGATGTGTGTATATATTTCTAAGGGGACGCATGTCAGAGACTCCCAGCACAGTGACCGTGTGAGGACTGTACTGTGCACTAGGACCAGCAGGGGAGTTTGTTAAGACACCAGTTTGGGACCCTAATGCAAAGCCGTTCTGATTCCCCAGGTCTGAGGTCCGAGGCAGAAGTTGGTATATTTAAGTGTCCCCAGCGATTCTGACACGGATAACATAACTAAGACCACACTTGGAAAAACCAACCTGGCCTTTCCTGGGGAGCTTTAAACAGTATTCATACCTGGTCCCACCTCCCCAAATTCTGAGTTCATTGGGCAAAAGTACACACTGAGTTTTGAGATTCCCCAGGGGTCCCTAAGTAGGACCTGGGTGGGGGACCAAAGCCTTCGTAGGAAGTGTCCTTTGAGGTGAAGACCACGGATGGCTTAGTGGAAAAAGTTTGCTAGATGCCAGGAGAAGACGTTCTAGACTTTCTAGACACCAGGTTTTCTAGATGCTAGCAGGTGTGGGGAGAGTCTGAACGGGGAGATAGACACCCCTGCTACTTTGCTCTCCCCTGGACACACGATCGCTGCCTTGGGACTTTGGCTTCCTCAACCTGTGATGAGAAACATTGAAACACTCTGCGCTCATGTGAAAAGCTAAGCTAAGCATCCCGCATGGGGCCGGAGAGACATGGGTGACACACGCGTGAACCACGCCCAGAAACATGCAGATTTTTTTTTCTTTTTCCCAGAGACAGAGTCTCACTTTATCGCCCTCTGTAGAGTGCTGTGGCATCACAGCCCACAGCAACCTCCAACTCTTGGGCTTAGGCAATTCTCTTGCCTCAGCCTCCCGAGTAGCTGGGACTACAGGCGCCCACCACAATGCCCGGCTATTTTTTTGTGGCAGTTTGGCAGGGGCTGGGTTCAAACCAGCTACCCTCAGTATAGTGGCTGGCACCCTACCCACTGAGCCATAGGTGCTGCCCAAAACATGCAAATTTATTCACACACACAGTTTGATCACCTGGACCGATGGATGAGTGAGCAGCTCCGGACCGTCCAGCACTGTTCTCTATACTAGGAACCAGACAAAACTCCGGCAGGCCCTCTGCTGTCATGGCTTTCAGAGGAAACATCTCGTACAGAAATATGGGCAAGTGGCACTAACACACACAAGCTGGCACGCAGCATCACAGCCTGCAGGAGGACAGCACCCTTCCACTCAACCCATTGTGCTTTAAACTTAGAAGCAGGCTGTGGTCCCTACTGCTCCAGAGAAAGTAAGGCCACAGCTGAGAAGCACGAACAGTTAATTCTTAGCTTTGGAAACGCCAAGGACTCGGGCCTGATGAATTAGTAGCTACTGGGTAAGTTTTTGTGAGTGGTTCTGCCTGCAGGGATGGGCCCGGGCTCTGGAGAGCCCACCCGCCCCTTCTCCACACTCGGCTCTGTCTGCTTCTCTGTCCATCCCGCCTCCTCCTGCTTCCTAGAGGGCTGTGTCTGGGCAGCTGCTTCCTGTCAGCCCAGTTCCCCGTGTAAATGCTCCAGAGTGATCTTCCATGGGATAATCTCATCCCGTTTGGATCTGTGTTTGAAAAAACAAACAATCCTAACTTCTTTATTAACCGTGAATGGTTTGGATAACCACCACCGCTGCCCTGTCTTGAAGGCTGCGTTTCCCTTTCTGGACGCCCTCTCCAACAAGAGGGCGCAGACCTGGCCCCCACCAGGGTGTGTTTCTGGTGAGGCACACACTGGGGACGGGAGCTGTGTAGGGTGAGCCTATCCCCCCACCACCCACCCCGGGAATCCCAAGTAGCCCATGGGCTCCATGTTCCAATGGAAGCATCCCAGCTGTTCCCAAGCATTCTTTCCCCAAAGGGCACATCTCAAAGTGCTCGGAAGGCAAACTTCTCACTACAGTGGCCTAGATGGGTTGGGCGACAGTGAGGAAGAGAGATCTATCAGCAAATTTAACAGCCGGAGGGGCGGTCAAGGCCTGTCTTCCGATTGGCTGGTGCAGACAAATGCTGAGCCCACCACATCTGAGCCCACTCTTCAACCCACAACTCTAGCAAATTCCAGGCTCCAGGGCATGGCCACACTTCTGCCAGGGAGCGAGGCTGGGGCAGGGGCGGGGGGCTGCTCAGCCCCCAAGAAGATGCCCTCTCTGCCCAAGACGTGGCCAAGCATTTCCCAGGCAGCCTTGTGACACAGGCACCCCCAGCCCCTGCCTGCAGCTCTGTCCAGTTGAATGGTCGACTGCTTAGGCCACAAAGGAACCCAGATCTACTGATGGGATCCCTGAGCTTCTCACGGGGTCATAGGTCCAGGTGCCTCCGCCATGTTTGGGTGTGATGTCTCTCTGCCTGCCCGTTGTAGGGGCCACACAGGGACCAGCCTTCAGAGCTGGCAAAACAGCAAGGCTGGGGGCAAATGCCTCTCCTGGGTGGGGGCAGCACCGCCCAACTCTAACCACCACTGGAACCTCCCGCTTTTTAAGAAAAGTCCCATACCCAGACTTCCACATGTATTATCGCCACTTTTAAATACTGGTGCCTACTTCAAAAACCTTTGCAAACACTGAGGGGGCCACAGCAACCCTATTTTACAGACAGGGTCTGAGCCAGACAGCCAGTCCGAAATCTGTGTGTAGGACACAGATGTTCTGCAGGAAACAGGTAAGAACACCGTTGGCCTTCTGGGGGGAAACCCCTCATGGTACATTAAAGGAATAAGATGTGGGCCCCAATACGGCAATTCTAGAAAAGGAAAGGCATAATAAAACAAATAAAAAAAAGCATCAGCTCATCATTGCAACGGACTAGTGAAATTATTGGATCCATATTACATTAAGCCAACTTCCTACTGACTTATGGCATGAGATATATATTTAGCTTTGGAATATCATTGATACCTTCTTCCAAGTCACTGTATCATAAATTTTTAGAAATATATGACCAGGTGGTTTAATTAGTTCATTGTATCTATTTTTACACGGTCATGTCTTTTATTATTCTGAGCCTCCACTTTGTACCTGATTTGCCAGAGGAAACTTACTGCTCCAGGGAGTTTTTTAGAGCTATTCAGAGCAAGTTCCCATCTGCACCTCTCCAAAAAATAACAGGTAAACTAATATTATTCTCTTTGGAAACCCCTTGATCAGCTCTTAAGAACACATTCATGCTTTTGATTTTAATTTTTTTTTTTTTTGGTAAGCATCCAAAAGTGTTTTCACTTTGAATTTAACTGGATATTTTCTCATATCTGCACCCTCTATTTGATATTTATTGAGTGTTTCTACATGTCTTTACTTAGTTAATACCAGGAGAGATAAATATGGTGGTGCCTTTGCAGAGAAGCTTCAGTACATTAATATAAATTGTACCCTAATTCCCCCAAAGCATATATATGTTGTAAACCTGAAGACTTTTCACACAGCTGCTTACTGCTAAACAGTGCCTTGTCCAGAAGGGGACAATCTGTGTCTCTAATTGCTGTCACTGAAGCCGAGATTCATTATGTGACTTTCCCATTAAAATGTGAGCATTAATTTGTATAATGAAATATCACCCACTGCAGTGTTCATTAGCCATGGCCCTACTGTATACGGCACATTGTTAGCTACCTAGAAACTGTAGTTAATTTCACTAATGGATATTTCCCTACTTAGCATTTGGTAGGAAATTTATACTGTAACATTACCTCTTAAACTTTTAAGGAAATTTAAATTCAATCAATTATTTTCAACAAAAGTTTGGGATGTCATTAAGGCAGGAAGAGCAAAGATGGAGACAGAGGAGGAATAAAATGGGCTCTTAGTTCATCCCAGAGATAGAAAAACCGTGGAATTTTAATTCAAGAAGAAAAAAAAAAATTCATCTCCTTTTGGAGATTTTTTTTTTTTCCGTCATTACTTAGGTGGTTGCTCTCCTGCTAAGGACAACAACACTTGCTCACGCTCCTTTGAGAAGGAGAACCGGGAAGACCATCCACTTTAAACAACTCCTTTTGAAAAATATTCGACATGCTCCTGTATTTATTCAATGTGTTAAAACAGCCTGGCTACCTTACATAGGAGAGAAAGATACAAATGCATCAAAGGTAAGGTAAGCACACACCAGGCACGTGTGCTGCCTGGACGAGGCCGCAGACATGTTCATTTCCACCCACATTGATGGACCGTGTGGTGTTTGGGAAGCACTTTGAAGATGGAAGGCGGTTTCCAGAACAGCGTGAGGAGTTTTTCGTCTCAGCGATGCTGGGAGCGATTCCGTCCACCCCACCACCTTCCTCCATCCCAGGGGTCAGAGCCGGGCCACACCCCACAGCAGGTGTTTGTTTATGAGGCTTGCGGTCTCCCTAACTACTGCACTAGTAGGGAAACTGAGGCACGTGGGTTCGGGAGGAGCCAGGGTGCACAGAGCTTCCCCTTCCAGTCACCCGGAGGCCGCGTGGCACTGCCTGTGAGTGCAAGTCACTTCTTTTCCTCCTTCTGGTTGGGGTGTGAACACATACTGTCAAACAAATGTTGCATTAATTCCTTAAAACAAGCCAGACGTTCACTCCGAAAAGTAACAATAAGCAACTCAGCGGAGTGAGGTTAAGAGGACTGGGTGCTCATAGTGGGGTAAAGAGGGCGGGGTGCTATGTTAGGCAGATGTGAATCACAACCCAGAATCAGAAGCTGGGCAGCTCGGGTGGGGGACTTCACATCTCCAAGGCTCATGTCTCTGCATCGGGGCCGCCGGGGGTAGCGGGGACATTGGTGACTGGGGTGCAGCTCTGAGCACGCCCCTGTTGGTGGTAGAGAACAGGAAGTGGCACACACCGTTACCGCTGTAGCTGCTGTGACATTATCTCTGCTGGCTGAATTGCTGTGTGTCCAGGCATTTGCCGTCTTGCTTTCTGGATACAGCCTGCGTCCCAAGGGAAGACCACTCCTCGGCCACCCTTCCCACCCCCTTCTAGGGGTGCAGCCCTTTGGGGGTTTGTGGAAGAGATCTCTGTCACTTCCACGATTCTCTTTGGTCCTCTAGGAAAGGGAGGAGAATGTAGGTGAGAGTGGGTGGTGGGGTGGGTGCCCCACCTAGCAGGCACCCAGTTGCAGCCTCCAGCATGGGCACTGCCGGCCAGGCCCTTCAGCCCAAGGCTGAGCCCACTCTGCCCACAGCCGAGACCCCCAGCAAACCACCACTGACTTCTCTGGGAGGGCGTCCACTCTGCCAAAGAGGCTCCTGACACAGGGCCAGACCAATGACTCACAGGTCATCGAAACCAGATAAATAAACCACTTGCATGACTTGGGAGGGGGAATAAAACTAATGAGATTTATTTTTAATTAGTCCCTGAACTTTTGTGCATCCAAGTTTTCAGGAGTGAGGCTACTTATTACATTTCTCTCTGCAGGGGTCATTCCTGAGCCAGCACTCTGATCCTGTAGCCCACGCACAGGTGCCAAACCCATCAGGGAGCTCAGGGGACAGACGCACACCCCCGGCCTTCCAGGCGGCTTTTGGCATTTCTGGCCCCCAACATACAATACACTTGACCTCCAGAGCACCTGTAGGTGTCCAGCTTGAACAGTTACATTCTGGAGAAGAATAGGCTGCATCTGTGGGCCACATAACTCTGAGATGGACCTGGGGACATCGCTGCCCTGCTCCCTCCTGCTGCATATGTGACATGAGGAATTGTTTGCTGATGCATCTCCGTGATGGTTAATTTTTGTGTTTCACCTTGACCAGGCCCCAGCGTGCCTAGATAGTTGTTTAAAGATTGTTCTGGGTCTGTCTGTGGTGGGGAGACTAGCATTCCAGCTAGTGCCCTTCCCACTGTGGGTGGGCCTCATCCAATCTGTGGAAGACCTTATGGAACAGAAGGCTCAGAAAGAAAGAGACAATACCCTCCTTCTGTGGCCTGGGACACAGGCTCAGACTCGGGCTGGACCTTACACCAAGGGCTTTCCTGGGGCCCCAGCTCATCATCTGCCAATCTTGGGACTCCTCAGCCTCCACAATCATGTGAGCCAATTTCTTATAATAAATCTACCAACCCATCAGCCTGCCTACCGACCGCATGTTACCTAGAGATCTCTATCCCACCTTGCTCCCAGGCCATTGATTTTCAACGGATGTGCCATGAGAGGATCTCAGGTGTGCCTCGAAAATGTTTAAAGGTCATGAATTAAATTATTTTCAACAAAAGTTCAAAGCACAGTATAAGTCTAATTGTTCTTTTTGTGATCAACATAATTTAAGTGTGTTGCAGAAATTTAACTATAGGTTCAAGTGTGTCATGAGATTAAAAAAAGGCTAAAGAAAAGTCCTACTTCACTGCAGAATGCTGACTGATACTCTCTCTGGTGCCTGCACCCACAGGTTCTGAGTTTGAATCTGACCATGGTACTCTGGAAGAGAAATTGCCTGTGCCCAGGGACAGATCCCTCACCAGCCCAGGGTGTGTTTCCCAGAGGAGAAAGACTCCACCTCTGCTATGCTGGGCAGCAGCCAATATCTTTGCTCCCTGGGACCAGAGTGAGGCAGCCTCCTGGGTCTCGCTGGCTCTGGAGGTCCCCAGGTTCCTGTGAGCACTTCCTGACAGCTTCCTACAGATCTGGCTGAAGCTCTAAAGGCAGCAAAAGTCTCCTGTCTACCTGCAGCATCTCCCCAGCCCCTCTCTCCTAAGCAGATGTTAAGAGAAGAAGCTTAGTCACTGAGTCAGTGCCGTGGAGAGAAACAGGAGAGTGGTTTTTATCTGCACATGTATTGTGATCAAAAGACTTAACAGTAATGACGGAGTGGGACTGAAACATCCAGGGAGCTTGCCTTCTTGTGTCCAAACCAATTAAAATATATTTATTATGCTGGGTTTTCAAATGGGGTCAACGATATAGAAACTTTTTAAAACAGCATTTTGGGCTGGGACAGGGTGGTCGACGCCTGTCATCCCAGCACTCTGGGAGGCCCAGGAGGGTGGATCGCCTGAGCTCAGGAGTTTGAGACCAGCCTGAGCAAGAGCAAGACCCCATCTCTACTAAAAATAGACAAACTAGGTGGGCGTGTGGCAAGTACCTATAGTCCCAGTTATTTGGGGAGGCTGAGGCAGGAGGATAGCTTGAGCCTAAGAGTTTGAGGTTGCTGTGAGCAGTGACACCACAGCACTCTACCCAGGGTGACAGAGTGAGATTCTGTCTCAAAAAAAGACAGTGTTTTGGAGAATACAAACTGCTATTCTCTGGACATGTCATTTGAAAATGCAAAAGTGTATTTGGAGCTCACATTCTAGAACAAAGAGAGAGACAACCACAAAGCCAGGACCAGAGGGAGGCAGCTCAGGGCACCCACCAGCTCTAGACCCACACAAAATCATCTATTAACAAATAACTTGATTTTGATTTTTAATTACTCGTGTAATCTACACTTTTACATTGTCATAATGGATGTTTACTTTCGTGATTTATAACATGTAACACTTTCTGTTCTATTCAAACGCACAAGTGTAAGCATTCTCCAACTTCTTTGTTCTTAGATAAAAAGGAAATTGATCTTTATCTGGTTACCATTCTGCCTTTTAAACACTGCAAATGCTGTTTCTGAGGGGTGGTGGAGGTGGTGTGATGTTTGCATGGCTTCTTTCATTTTCTCCCTTATTCTAGGAAGTTTCTGGAATGCCTCAGTCCATGGCCCTGTCTCCAGTGACTCCAAACTTCCTAAGTTGGTGAAGCTTTCCCAAGTAAAAGTGCAAAAAGCAATATCCATTTGCTTCCAACCAGGTTCTCCAATAATTCTGACCACCTTGGTCCTAATTTCCCTGGAAATACCTGCAGAGCGTCAGCTCTTGCCCATGGGTGGCCCAGGGACATAAGGACCAGGGGTCAGCCAAGCCCAGCGTTCGGAGGACAATACTTTCTTTCCCCGCTGAGCTAGCTCCCTGCAATTCCACCAAACGAGACACAAGCCACGGCCGGCCTTTGCGCACTCCTGCCCAACAGTCCTGTGTCCTGGAAGTCTGTGGGTCCCTTCCACCAACCACCACCACCCGGGGGAACCCTGGCTCCAGTTTGGGGAGGAAAATGGGCATTGGGATAATCAGAGACAGCCAGATGTCCAGACTGACTTCCTTCCTGTTGCTTTCACTAGCTCACTTGCTAACTCATTCATCCAGCAAATGCACTTTCTGAGTGCATAGCATGAGCCAGGCTCTGTTGTAGGCTCTGGGGACTCAGCTGGGCACACAGACACGGCCTTTGCCCTTCCAGAGCTCACATTCTAGTACATGGACACAAGCGACAGCGAAGTCCCAAGGGGTGAAGGTTAGAGAGGACAAGGAAACAGGGAAGGGAAGGGGTACGCCTCCCAGGGAAGGGGGCATCACTACCTGTGCACCCCGGAAGGGATGGAGAGGGCCAAGTAGGTCCCTGGCAGAGAAAGGCCAAGAGCAGGAACCCTGAGGGGCTTGGGGACCTCCCCTGTGCTCCTAAGAAGTGGGGGTCTTCCATTCCATCTGTGCCTGGGACCCCACACTTGCAGCCTGACTGCAGGTTGTGGCTCCTGATGGGTTCATGTGCTCATGGCGAGGAGGCCACTTTCCCTACTCCACCTGACCCACACGTGCTGCCTCGCACGGCACAGGGAGCCAGGAGGAGGGCTCCCACTTACTGGAGCTTTGGTTCCGTCATTCGGCCTTCCACATAAATTCATCGTGCCCCTACTGGCTGGGTAGGAGGTACACGCAGGCACTGGGGTTGCAGCAATGACAGCAATGACCGTCGCTGCCCTCCCAAATCTTAGATTCCGTTCAGGGTGTGGAGGAGAGCAACAGTACGTGATGGGACCAACCTGAGCAGGATCATTTCTGAAAGCGTTAAGCTTGTAAAGAAAGGGAGGCAGGGAGCGTGAGGGACATTTTAGGTGGGTGTCCAGGATGATTCCTCCGAACAGATCACTCATATTCAGGCTACTAAGACCCCAGGAATGGCCTGGGGTGGGGGGCACAGAGGTCCTACCATGGGGACAGGCTGAGCTGGAGGACCAGGAGGCCAGCAAGCGGCATTTCAGGGAGATGGGAGGTTGGAGAGCGGAGCAGGATGTGGTGGGGAGCGAGGGAGGGCCCAGTGCACGGCGGCCTGAGAGGCCTCCCCGGTGAGAGCCGTGCTCTCTAGCGGGAGAGGGGCCAGGGACGATGGCCGCCTATGCCCAGGTGCTGAGTCAGGAGCGGCCTGTGTCCACCTGTCCTCAGGCTCCTCTCAGCATCACAGAGACCTGTGGAAAGCAGCTGAAGTTCCAGGTGAGAGGCCCCCTCGACTTTAACCATGAGACTCACACGCAAGTCCTACACGCACTCAATATCCCTGCACAACCCTGAGCTTTATCGATTCCTTGGGAAATAAACCACAATTATTTTTTAAAATAGATGGTGTATTTGTCTAGCCTCTGAAGCAGTTCATACTCCAATGGATAAAGTGTCAGCAGGAAAATCAAAGAAAATGGCGGTGTCCATATCTCAGATAGATTTTTTGTGTGGGGCAGGGGGTATTGTCAATGTGCAAACAACTCGCAGAGAAGCTAAGGGGGACAAAGAGAAGCCCTCCGGCCAGTCCCCTGAGAAACGACCAGAGTAGGCCAGCCGCCGCTTCCTCCTGCTGGCTTCAGAGAGCCTCAGTTTCTCTTCTGAGGAGACCCAGGGGAGAGGCTTATCCTCTCCCTCTGTGAAGCGCAAGGGGCACTGACGCCATCCACCTGCTCCAGGTATGAACACGCCACCTGGCAGGGCCAGAGGCCAGCCTGCCTGGACACCCAGGGAAGCTGCTTTATTCCCTCACATACTTGAGAGAGACTGAAATGGGCTTCCACCGAGGGAGTCTGGGTTCGTACAGGGGTGTGGGGGTGCACCTTCAACGCAGCAAAAGGAGCCATCAGCAGACTGTTCTGGACCCAGACAAAGCACCGTAATCTCAGGCCGGGGCCATTCCACAGCTGCGTTTTACCTGGGCCATGTGTTACTTGGGGGGGTGACTGTTCAGTGACCAATGAGGAAACTAGAGTCAGTTCTGCCCCGCCCACCCCCCAGTGGCATAGACGCAGGCCCAGGGGGGGCTTTGCAGTGTTTGACTGCAGACCTGGACCAGAAGCCAGGCTGGGCGGAGCCCCCTCCCTGGCCTCGCCCAGACGTGCGCGTCCTCACCTGTGTGTATCCTCAGGTGGACCTTAAGGTGATGAGAGGTACGGAACGTTTTCCCACAGTACGGACAGTCCTTCATGGCCGAGCCCAGGCTCCGGTCGCGAAGCAGTGCGGGCTGCTGGACGCCGGCCGATCTCCCAGCCTCGTCGCCGATGTCTGCAGCGGAGGAGAAACGTTCTCACGTCACTTCAGCACATGTCAGGAGCTGTTCGCACCAAAACTGCTAACACCACACAAAGTTAAACATGTCAATACTACACCTGTCTGTTTCATTCTTTCAATCTGACAGAATGCTGACAATTCATGTATTTTCTTGTTATTCTCTTAAATTATTTCATCTTTCCTATCATCATTTTAAGCGGCATATGGTACCTTTATATTGAACTGAATTAAACAAGAAAAGAAACAGCTGTGTCAGCAGCTGGTTTGATTTCTTCTTTTGCTTAGTTCCTATTAAATATTTTTTTTTTCCAGAAGTTTAAAAAATGGTCGTGTTTGTTGAATCTGATTAATTTATAATATGGACTCGCTGGGAAGTTCAACTATGAGACTGAAATCATATTTGCATCAGAGCAAGCAACAAATAAAAAAAAATAATAACGTGTCTCAGCTGAGTCTTTAAGACATGCAGACATACAGCTATTTTGGGACAGGAAAGAAAATTATCCCAAACTGATCATTTCTTCCTTGTAGAGTCTTGTATCCATCGCTGGCTGGTGTAATCTCATGAAAGGGAGAAGAAAAAGCGTGGAAATGTATTTCCACAATTAGCCCATGATAAACATACAGTGACATATTCAGAGTCATAGGCAGAAGTCAGCTGCAAAGCTCCCACAAACTCACAGCACTGCAGTTAAATCTTTGAGCGGTGACTTGAGAACTTCCTCTGTAAAGTATCAATACAAATTTTCCTTCCTGCTGTTATTTGTTATGTAACCCAAACCATTAGAAAATGGAATAAAATTTACATACGGATGCCTTCTGCACAGAAATGATGGGACGTAATAGTAAATAAAACTGTGGGAATATCTAATGCTTGGAGATGTGTTTTTGCAACCCCGTGCGCCCAACATCACAGTGAGGTGACATCAGGGGACCAGGACGGGAGCTGGGAACTTGCGTCTCAGAGGAGGGGAGACAAACCAGCCCTTTCTGGACGAGTCCCGGGCCTCCCTGCAGAGCTGGAGTTGAAGGCCTGGCACCGAATCCGAGCTCCTGAGACTCCAGGGTCCTTGCCGTAGCTTCCAGCCCACCCTCCAGGCCTCATAGTAAATTCCACTAGGAGAACAAGGGAACCTTCTGGGATAATGAGCAGATCTGTGAGTTCTGCAGAGATCAGAATAAATAAGATTTGTACCTTCCGAGCAATGGAAAATGCAAATTGCTTTTATTCTACGACATCGGTCCCTGGTGTTCTCTGCTAACAGCCAAAAGGGACAGACTTATAGACCAGGAGCGGGATGTAGGCAAACACACTTAATTCTTCTGTGGACGTTTGCTCCAAGCAACTGTGGAAACCCTTTGGTTTAGAGCAACCCCTCCGCAATTAAACTATGTATGACCGTGTCATCACCCTGGAAAATTTCTTTGAAGGCTTACTTTTAAACTCTGTTCCCCCCACCCCTCTTAACCAGCCTTGTAAGAACTATTCAAAGGATATAATTACCTAGCTTTTTAAAAAAAATTTTTGCTTCGTAATTTTGCACAAGTAGGACCAGGCTCAACCATGTCTAGAACTCATCATCACTCACCTTACCCCATGGAGCCCTAGATCGTGTTTGTCCAAGAAAAGATGGAAAGGCCCAGGCAAGCGTGTTAAAATCTCAGTGGGCCCTCCACACCCTGCCGGCTGAGCCCCCAGGGGCCGGTGACAGAAGGAGTTTACTGATGGGCCCACCAGAGCAAAGTGCCCATTCCAGGTCAACCACACTCTGAGTGAAAGCAGCTGGGGTGCCCTCGCCATCAAGCCCCTCCTCTTGCCCTGCCACTCCCACCAGCACACACTGCCTTTGCCTCCCCCTATCTCTCCCTGGGATCATTAGGTCAGCTTAACACAATGATGAGCCTGGTTAAAATCCTGCCCAAATGCCCCTGGCAACAGAGTCAAGACATCCAGTAGAAGTTTGGAGGCCAATAGCTGTTGATTTGGACAATAAGCAGGACTTAAGTGCCCTGGGTGTGGTCTTCGGGATGGAGGTACGGCAGGTGCCCCGTCTCCAAGTCAAATTCCTGCAGGGCCCCATGCAACAGGACCTGAACCTTTCCCCCAAAGCTCCCTCCAAAGCACCCTCCAAAACAACCTGCCCACAGCAGCAGCAAGGTGGCAGTTGTAGAATGGAAGCCACAGGAGGGATGACGGAGGGCACATCCCCACCAGAGCTCTGGGGGATGCCTGTCCGGGGCGCGTCACAGACAGTCTCAGAGCCAGGCGGCTGGCGTGCTCGGGCACGCTCCACGGAAGTTGAGGACCAGCTACGCCTCACTGCATGCCACTCTAAGTGACGGCCTGTATCTGTTTCCCTTTTATCTTTCTATCTTGGATATGTGTGGCCCAATAAAAAGAATAAATTTGTAATATAAACAGCTTCCTTTGCAGATTTAAGAGTCTAATTTTCACTTTACACAGAAATGGTTTTTTTTGGAGAGCCCGAAGGCCGATGGCGTTTACTCGCAGACTAATCCTGCTGGAAAAACAAACGCGGAGCAAGAGGAAGGGCAATTGTGGGTGGTCCCAGGAAATGTCCAGAGATGCAGTAAAGCCCAGTGAAGCAAAGGCTGGGGATGGGGTGTCCTGGCCACACACTCACAGGGTCCAAGCCTGCGCCCGGGTGGATGATGGCAAAGCCCAAAGAGCTGAATTCAGCCTGGCCCCACCAAGAACCCAAGAGTCGGGAAAGAGGTGGCTGCTCACTGATTGCTTCTGCAGCTAGAGGATGAAAGCATTTGTACTTCCCCCCCCCCCAAAAAAATTACAGGATTGAGTCCTGTATCACTTCATTTGGAACCCCACCCTGTAGACCACGTGGAGGTCAGTAACTGGTCCCAGTTGCAGAGAGGCCAGCTCTTCCCCGGCCACTCCAGGAAGCAGGTGGCAGAAAGAGATGCAATACACAAAAATTGTGCCTGTGATCCTTTGTCAGACTGTTTGTTGATTGGTTTGAACTTTTCTTTTTTTAATTTTCACCTTTCTTTTCCCCCATCTTATAATATTCCCCCCTTCCTCTTAGACTGTTTCTCTGTGTGTGCTGGGCACGCCGACAGTGGAAGTATGCACAGAGGTCAACCCCAGGTCTCCTTCTGCTCCTCCTTGCTCATCTGAGAAAGCAGCTTCTAGACCAGTGGTTCTCAACCTTCCTAACACCGCGACCCTTTAATACAGATGTTGTCATCATGCCCGGTACTAGTATGTGGGCATATCTGCATGTGGGCAGACCCACCTGGAGATGGATAGAGGAACAGTGTCTGAGTTCCTAAGACCACTGGAAATGTGTATTTTCCGACCCCCAAAGGGGTCACAACCCACAGGTTGAGAACCACTGTTCTAGACGGTGAGCTGGCCCTGGAGCAAGGCATTGGGCTGCAGCTGGTCGGCTGTCTTCTTGCAGCCTCCAAGCGATGGAAAAATAGCTAAGGAACAGCTCCCGTGGCCCCTGCTTCTTTCTTGACCCCACCAAATAACATGGGATCATGTGTTCAGTGGGGGATGTTCGGTATGAATGCAACAATCACTGTCCAGAGGGACACAGGCTGTGTGTACAACCCTCCCAGAGTTTCAGCCAATAACAAGTGACTTGAACTAGGTATCCAACAACTTTGCCAGCTTTCCCCCTTGCCTACAAGCTAAAAGCAATTTGCTAAAAGAAAGAGGAGAGGGATCCAAGTCATTGCAAGAACGTGTTTTAGGGGGTAAGGAGACATCAGACAACAGGCCTTTCTGATTTTGTCTGGTCAGAGTCAGTCTCCTGTTTTCTATGTTTCCAATTGCTTGGTCTAATCCTCCAAGTGTGCGGCGACATTTGCCTAGATGAAGGTGACATTAAGGTCTATACAGTCCCCAAGTATTCACAGGGATGGTGGCAGGGAGAGCCCATAGCTGTGGAGGCCCATTGGTGAAGGAGGAGCTGGGAGATGTTAAAAATGGCCCCGGAGCATTATAGAATCAGAGCATCTTAGAATCCTCATCGTCAACTGAAGCACCAACTGGAAGCACCACACAGACAGAGAAACAGGTGCTTAGAGAGACAGACAACTCCCAGAAGTTAAAGCCTAGACACACATCACATACTTTTAGTAGCTGCCTGGAACCATTCCCGAGACTGGCTATCTCGTCATACACAAACACAATCTGAATTACGGGTGCCTCGTTACATGCTTAACCTCATGCATATGTGATATCTCTGGAATTTAAAAAACTGGTTTATGAAATGCTTTTCTACTTTGAGGATAGATTTTTCTTCCAGGCTATCTTTAAACACTGAGTTTCCTTGGTATTATATTTAAAATGGGCATCTTTGTCAAGACAGCTGACTCAGGAGGTGGAATTGTCCTTCTGGGTTCCTAAAGTCTGGCTGTGCACAGGCAAGTCCCTTCACCCCATCCCTACCCCTTGGCTCCCATCAACCCATGAGGATTAAACCTCCTGGGTTCCTTTAGCTCTGGTTTCCTGTAATCCTATGAAGCTGGACGCACACCCCAATCTTTCCTACTCCCACTCTGACCTCACCCGACAGCCACATAAGACACCAAGCATGAGTCTTAAACAGATGGGAAAAAATGGCTGTGAAAGGCACAGCAAATGCTCCCTACATAGTCCAGGTATGCCTACATTTCTCGGACATTTCCCAACGTCCCTCATACTACATGGGTATCAGGTGCCTAGTCCTGGTTAGTGTAGGAAGGAGAGGCAGAGGAAAGAGTGATCTGTGCCTCCACCTTCCTCTCCTCCCCAGAGATGGAGGATGCCTGGGTCGCTGCGTCACCACATGGATGCGAGTTGGTGCCTGGGCCACTGCATCACTGCATGGATGCGAGCCGATGCCTGGGTCGCTATGTCATCACCTGGATGCGAGCTGACCCACATCAGACCGTTGTAAATAACAAACAAATCCGGTGACTGTGACGTTAAGTCACAGAGAGCTGGGGAGCTGCCTTTGTGGGAGGAGATTGTTGATGGAGTAAGAAGAGGCAACTTTCTACTGGCAAGGACGTCTGGGTTCACACTCAATCTTCCAGGGAGTCCTATGAATTCGCAGAAGGAGGAGAGAGAACTAAAAGCCAGAGGGAGAGAGGCCAAAAGAGGCGGAGTGAGATAAAAAGGAGGAAGGACAGAGAGACTTCTTCTTACATAGCACACATTCTCCATTCTCACTTCCTCCTGACCTCTGTGCAACCCTACCCCTCATGGGGCCAAGAGTAAGTACATTTTGGAGAGATTTCCATTAAAACAAATTAGAAGAGTGATATTGATGATGATAATGGTGGCAGAGGTGATAAGGTCCCGGCACTGAATGGAAAATTACCCCAGCAACCCTACTTGGGTAAGGTGACTCTCTATACACCTGGGGGCTTCCGACTTTACGGGAGAAAATGCCATGGTATTTTAATTTCCGTGGAACTTCTCGTATAACAGGAAAAATGCATTTTCCCAGATGAGTTGTCAGCTAATTCTGAAAGAGCATCTCAAAAATCACAGCTCTCGCTTCATTAACAAAGAAAAAGACTATTTGTGAAGTCTAAGAGGTGAGTAAGCAGATCAGTGGGATGCCAGAAAACACACAGATCCCAGGGCTTGAAAATCTCTTCAGGGGCAAGAAAAATACTAATACCTTGAGAAAGTCTGAAGGAATGTACAGTTACTTTTTAAAAGCTTAACACTTTCCCTTACTTTGCAAACTTTACAATTAACAGATCTTGAATAACACAAGAATCACATTGGTATAGAGATCCCTAGTCAAGTGAAGGGCCCTTTTATTTAAAAAAAATTTTTTTAATTAACTATACACATACAAAAGCTAATGTTACTGCAAAGGGCTCTACTTAACTCTTGGAAGACCCAACTCGTGCCTTGGGTCAGTATTACCTTGGTATCTCTGCTGTTTCATCAAAGTTCTCAGTTTGACGACGGCCATGTATGGTCATGTTAAACCGCTGAGCATCCGTAGGCATTGATGAAAGCATTTGTTTAAATAAAGAGCTATTTTAGAAAAGGACGTCCACTTGAAACGAGGCTACAGGCTCCTTCCTTTTGGGTCAGTGGGGTGGGGCAGTAAGACAAGGTAAAATGTTCCCCGGGTTGCCATTTCTCACCTTCCACCCAAGCCCAAACCTGAGCAGAATTCCCTCTATTTGCTGTGGCAAGAAATTGAGAAATCAGGTCATCAAAAGGCTGAACTTTTTTTTTCCCAAAAAAAACAAGAAAAAAATGTAAGATACCAAGATTTCAGGTAGCTTCTCTAAAGCAACATTTTGATGAGTTAAGTGAAAATGAATCAATCAGAAACACTTGGACACAATTTTCCTTAAAATACACAAGAGCTTCAAAATTGAGAATGGTAGGTCAAGTGTTGTGTTTCTGGGTTTGCCAAGCCCAGTGTCTTCCTTGGGGGAGGGGCCTGTGGAACTCCCCTGCTGGTGATGGGGCCACCTGGGCAGTTTCTTTTTCTTTTGGCCTGAGGTGATACTTCTGCCAATAATACCCCTGCAATCCCCAGGCTGTCCTCTCTTGCTCAGGCCCTCCGTGAGGCTCTCGTGGGCAGGCAGGTGCTCCTAGTCCCCAGGCCAGGGACTGTCCCACGGATGCAGCAGGCACGTTTGAGGATTCACGGAGTAGAAGCAGGATAGGACACCAGGTGTGCTGTGCCTCTTTGGGCTCTGCACACCCATCTCTTCCCTTGTCCTGGTCACAGACAGTGGGCTAGAGCCCACCCCAGAGACCATTAGGGTGAATCTGTGCAGGGCAGGATCACCCATGAACCTGGCTTTAGTGGGAAGACACAGGCCACAAACCCAAGAATGGGGCTGGAGAGGTTCAGCCCCAGGAGCTGCTATCTCCTGGGAACAGCCTCACCTTGGGTGCAGGGAAGACACCAGCCACTGGACCCCTCACTCTTTAGAAAAACCTCCAGCTCCTTCTCAAGATGTCCAGCTCCTGCCCAAGGAGCCCCTACTGCTCTGACCTCATCTCCAACCCAAGAGCGCCCCAGCCCCCTCAACTTAGGGCTTTGTTCCTGTCCCCCACCCTACCAAATTCTCTCCCCCAAAGGGTCCATGGGTCCATGAGTAGTTCATTCCTTCAGGCTGCCACCTCCCCAGGAGGCTGCCCTGACCACACTGTGAAGGAATCTCCCAGCTCTCAGGGTTGTGCTGCCCCTGTTCAGCTTCTTCATTGCACACCTGGCCGGCCCCTTGCAGACCCCAACCTGCATGGACCTGTGTGTGGAGCTGCTCACTGCTTATCCCCTCCCTGGAGAATGGGGCCGTCATAATGGTTCACCACGAAATCCGGGTCATGTGGGAGAGAGATCCCCAGTGCATAGCAATGCTCCATACATACTTTTATGAATAAATGAGAACACCAGAGGCGGCAAGTAAATTGCAATTCAGATACTAAGACCAGCTCCTGACTGCGGGAGGAAGTGGCCCGGGCACTATCAAAATACCGGCTATTCTCCAAAGTACCCAGTGCCTTCAGGACGCTGGAGTCTGATGCCAGCAAGGTGAGGAGACCCAGTTGTGCCTAGGGAGGCTTCCTGAAGGAGGTGGCCTCAAGTGTCACCCAGTTCTCTCTCCATCCAGGTGGAAGGAACCAGAAACTCACAATTATAGAACCGGCAAGGCTAGGAGAAAGCTCCCTAGAAGGCCAAGTTGAGGTGCTGAATCTGGTACCTTGCACCATCCCATGTACTCAGATCTCAGCTCAAACAGATCTCACCATCGAAAGAAGAAACACCACCACCTAAGCATAAGAGATATTCATTCACCGAAGAATACAGGAAAACGAATATTTTTAAAGTAATCTATGGTCTAATTACTATGATAATTACTATAAAATATTCCTGATGATTTTGTTTTTTCATATTTCAAATTAAGTACCCCCCTTTTTTTTAAAAAAAAAAGAAAGAAAGAAAACTATAGAGGCCTCTACTTTCAGTAAAGCATAAATTCCCAAAAGAATTCTACATAATTTATTTTCCTTAAAAAAATAAAAAGCTATAGCTTTTAAGATCCTCTTAAGATAATTTACAGCCCCCTCCTGCACGGGTGGGGGTGGAGGTGGGGAGAAGGTTGGGGAAATGCAGCTGCCAGAATTCATGCCTAAACAACACTCAGGACAAGCCGGACAGATCTTTTCTAAAATGTGTTTGGTCAGTCGCCATAACTTGTGGAGCTGAGCTTCCTCCCGGGAACCTTGCACATTGCAAGTAGAAAGGATGATGTTTAGATAACGCCTCCCCTGGAGACATGTTTTGCCATATTCTTTTTTAAACAAAGAAGACATCTTAAGCACCTTGCAATATCTTTCATTTAATAGTTGGCAGAAGGCAAGTCCCCGATGAACGCTGGCCTGTGCCTTTCTCTTTAACCAGCTGAGTGATCCAAGCTTTTAATATAGCCGTTCCAATTATTGTAAAAGTCATCTAGTACCTTATAACCACAAATATTGACAGTTTATTGCACAACACATTCCTGACATTTGAAGGTCACACCATACATAATACATATTCTTTTATAAAAGTGTCTGGAACAAAGAGATACCTGATAAGCCATTGCCTCTGCCAGCTCATACGGATGTACAGTTCGGGGCTGACTTAGGGTTGCATGGAAAACACACACACAATTTAAAATAATCTATTAAGGCAGCGTGGAGGCATTCATGATGGATAATTATGAAATGGCTCGTGTGCACGCAGCAGCCGGGATGACTGGGCGTGGGGGTCTGTGCTGTTCCCCTCCACTGCGTTCAGGTCACAATGCCTCTTCACTGCGGCGAGCCCTACCTCACTTTGCAATCGGATTTTCCCCAAAAGCCATTCAGCATAATGACAAGTAATACGTCCTTGGTTTTCATATTGGTTTACATGTGGCTGAAAGGAACTTAAAAATCTACCACGTCTGGTTCAGACGGCCCCATAGTTCACAGTGGCGGGGACTCTAGTCATACATGCGGCCACACAGGACAGTGACATCCATAGACCTGTGACACTTCATCCCTGCTGCAGCCCAGCATGGAGGTACGCACTGCTAGGCAAGGGAGACAGCCAGGACGTGAAGGGAGTCCCCCAAAGCTGGGCTGACACTCAGAGTACCCAGTAATACTGGGGGGAGCATTCTGAGAAGGACATGTTATTCACTAGCCCCTTCTGCAGAGGCTTATCTGTCTGTCTCCACCCCACTTGTCCTTCCAGAGTTCAATCGGCCTGGACAGGCTCAAAATACAGAATAAGAGGAGAGGTTTTGCAGTCCAAGGAAGCCTCAGGTCAAAACCAAGTTCCTCCACCAAATCTTAGGAGTGTCATCCCAGGCGAATTCCATAACCTCTCCGAGGTTCAGTTTCCTTATCTGCAAAACAGTGACAGTCCTAGGAGTTCATACCTCTAAGGACTACATAGACTTAAGGTCTACAAATCACTTAGTGCAGTGCCTGACCAAGGATGCGCTTTCAACACGGATATCGCCAAAAAGACATGTCTCAGGCAAGCATGGTGTGGGCTGGGGATCAGGGGTTCGGGGGTAAGACCTGTGTCTGAGTACCCGCGCCCCTGCACAGCCAGCTGCTGGGTGTGGACTCAGACACATTCAAAGCTCTAGCATGAGCGGACAAGTCCCTTTCCAGAAAAGTCTAGGTTTGAGCCGTTCTTCCAAAGCTCTAACATCCCAGGCAGTTCTCCCAAGTTAACAGCAGAAAAACAATTCAAGCTGCAATTTAGCTTTGCATAGATGACAATCTTTAATCACACATGAAGCGGCAGGTCATTAGAACCCACACCAAACTCCCTGCCAGATAACACTAATGGCTGCTATTTAAAATATATCTATATGTGCATGTATAAACACAAACATATATATATTTTTTATTTTAGAACTGTATTGAAATAAATAATCAGCAAACCCTCAAAAGCCCCTCCAAGAGTAATTTTATCTGTAACGAACTAAAATTTAAAACATGGGGCCAAAATGATTTCTATACAGATGATGTGTTTATTAGCATTAAATTCCAAGGAAGAGGGCCTCCTTAGAAAGAATGGATTTTTGCATCTGAAAAGCAGGCATTTTAGGATGCATGTGTTTCTTTAAGAAGCTATTCTGTTTTTTGAGGGTAGCCTGTAAGATAGGGTGCCACGTGATCTGGAGGTTGCTATGGTAAATATGCATTTTTTATTGAAGAGTAAACAGTGGCAGAAAACAAGTGTCAATTGCCAGCTCTGAAGTTCCTGCCATTTTTGAGCCACACCGACTTACCAGTCCCTTTTAATTTGAAAATCTTTATCAGATGAACACTATCATTGGATCAATCTTTAAAACGTTTTTGAATAAATGCTGAACCCTCCTATACCTCATAGCAATAAATGCTTTCGTTGACATGTAAAAATTAGCAGGAAAGAAAAAAATCTATCCGGCTTTGCCGACCCAGCATAGCAAGCAGATCTTCCTGGAGACCTATGTCCAGCCGGTGGACCTAGGGCTCAAAACCTTTGGCCTCAGCTCAGGCCACAGAGCAGGGAGCCAAGCAGACAGCTGAGGCTACCCCCCCCCCATCCATTGTCTTGCTTCCTTAGGACGTGCTGTTCATGCCCCCCCAGTCCCCAGAGTCTGTATCCCTGTCATTGACGATGTCCCTCAAAGAGCAGTGTCCTGGGAAACTCCGAGCAAAGTTTGCACTGTTTTTCCTCTTGCCAAGAGTGGCAGGAGCGGATATTAATCCATAGTAATTCCTGAACATCAACTTTGTTTCTTCTGCTGTGTCCACATGAGTGACCTTTCTCAATTATAAATCAGGCCACATCACCCTCAGCTACGACCTCATTCCGAGTGTCCCTGTACTAGCTTCTCCCGCCAGGGGAAGAGTTTGGATTTTCCTCTTGTCTGACACCAGCTTTCCTCCCAGCCTGTCAAGTGCAGAGGACAAGGGCCCCAATTCTCTCTTCCCCGTGCCTGGCACAGGGTAGATGTCCCACCAATGTTTACCCCAAAAGTATGTGAACGCGTGGACGTGTGAATAAATGGACTGCCCAAGCTCTGGAACGAGCTTTCCAGGCTGAAGCTTCGAGCACAGCTACTTCCTCGTCTGCTCATCCTTCCTGCAACCACTGACCGAGTGTCAAGTGTTGATGAATTTCTTTCTCAAAAGGAACTTTCCAGGATCTGGGAATCTAATAGACTAATCTAGAGGAAGATTAGTCTTCAGCAGCAAGAAACTAACTAAGCAAGCAGCTTGAGTGGCCTCCCAGGAACCCCCCAGAAGGAGGGACAAGACCAAGTGACCCTTGCCTGTGGGCAGAGGGGAGCGGCAGGCAGACCCAGGTCTGTGCAGAGACTGCCCAGCCCTCAGGACACACACAGATGCACCTGAATGGGTCTTCTCCGGCATAAGAACGCCTCGAGACATCATTGTTTGATTCTAAGGTCTGAGTTCAAATCTGAATGGTTGGCTCATGGTACATCCTGCAAAGGAATCTGAGCATTTCGGGACGTGGGTCTGCAAGGATTTCATGCACTTGAAGCCCCGCAGTACACGGCAGAGCAGAAAAGCCACAGCCACGGCCGGTGTGTGAATACATCCTGACTTGGCAGCCTCCAAACGCTGTACGTAGGATGGGAACTTCAGCACTGGCTTTGCAATCCCTTGTGCAAATCAAATGAGATGACAGGAGCAAAGGTCATCTGGTACATTCCCAAATGGCAGTGGCCCCTCCGTCCGCCTACGAGATCCAAAGTACAGCCCAGATGCCCCAGAATGAGCCAGCAGGTGACAATCCAGATAGAGCAGTGGTTCTCAACCTTCCTGATGCCGTGACCCACAAGTTGAGGACCGCTGAGATACAGGGTCACTACGAGCCCTCTGTAGAGCAGGTCCCCTCCCCTGTACATTCTTCCAGGGGCCACCCGGACACACCAGAGTGGTGCCTTTGTTACACGGGACAAGCCTGCATTGCCACCCATCACGCTGACCGTGCAGGGTGAACGGGTCACTCACTCCACAACTCCTGACCCAGAAACGATAGTGGATTAGGCAACATCCTTTTGAGGTGAGGGTGGGATGACGTGGGGGAGGGGAGCAGACAGCTCCGTGCAGCTCAGATGTCACCATCCCTGAGACGACCAGTGTTAAAGAGCAAAGGGGAGCTGCCTCTCCCCATCTCCACAGGGCACCCCATTCGTCCAGACGTCTGGTGGCCACAGGGCCACACAGGGGTCCTTCAGTCCTACACACCAGGGACCTGTCCCCTGAGCACCTCGGGGCAGCCTGCACCCCGCCCTAGGAGAGGATGCCCGGCATTGAGACAGAACTCCACTGCTGTCCTGGGGATGGTGTCTCAGGATTGTGATGTGATCTAAGGGATGTTGTCTTATCCCAAGACATCTTCAGAGGCCCTGAGCCAGCCTGCAAGCCCGCCTGGTAAGAGAGACGTCTCTTTGTCTGTCGGAGTTCACAACCTCAACGCACACTATTCCCTCTTCCTGAAGGACAAACCCCAGACACCAGCCCCAGCACTCCACCTCCATCTACCTGGGTAAACCCTACCATTTTGGAGTCTTCCCCACCAGGGCTGCTTGCTCTGATGGTACAGACTGACTCAGGGCTGCCCAATCGTCCCAGAGAGCTACTTTTAGGACACCTGTCAGTGTGCACTCAGCATGCATGCGAATGTGTGTGTGTGGGCGTGTGTGTGTGAATGCGTGCGCACACATGTGTGAATGTGTGTAGGTGTGTGCATGTGAGTGTGTGAATGAGTAGGTGCACACACATGTGTGAATTTGTGTGTAGATGTATGTGTACATGCGCACATCTTGAATGTGTGCATGCGTACATGTGTGTGAATGTGTGTAGGTGTGTGTGCATGTGTGCACACGTGTGTGAATGTGTGTAGGTGTGTGTGTGCGCATGCATGTGTGAATGTGTGTGTGGGTGTGTGCATGCATGCACGCATGTGTGAATGGGGGTGTGTGCGTGCGTGCATGTGTGAACGTGTGTGTGGGTGTGTGCGCGCATGCGTGTGAATGTGTGTGCAGGTGTGTGTGTGCATGTGAGTGTGTGAATTTGTGTGTAGGTGTGTGCGTGTGCACATGTGATTAATACCCATCTCTTCCACTAAACTGCACACTCTTCAAAGACAGGGCTGAGGCCTATTTTTCTCACTTTTGTGTCCTGAAATCTCCCAGCATGGGGTTGGGGCTCCATGAATACTGGTGACTGGCTGGTTGAATGAATGAATGAATGGTGGTGGGAGAGCTGGGCAGCCCCTTCTGTGATGCTGCAATCCAGGGAAGCTGCCTTTTCCTTGTAAGGGCTTAATCAGCTCCCCTTAACCTGCCCTTCCTGATGGCCTGGAGTTTAAGGGGTCTGTTTCTGTGAGGGGAGAGGCCACCATAGGTTCCTGCCAGGAAGGCAGGTGACACAGGGGAGCAGGAGTCTGGCCTCTGTATAGTGACAGCCCCACTCCCTTGCACTTGTCTCCTGGGACTCCAGACACCTACTCTCTCCCAGAGAGGGCACAGGAGTTCCACCACAAAAGCACAAGCCCCTTGGAAGGGGAGGACGTGGGTCAGTCACCAGACCCTCCCCTGTACCCCTGGGTTGCTCAAGGCTGCTTGGAATCTTCCTTCACCTCCCGCTTTACAGAGCCGCTCTCTGTCTACACCTGCATTGCCCATGGCCTGATGCCTACACAGGGACTCAATTCCTTTCTGCGGCAAGCTGCTGGCTCATGAGAGCCCCACCCTAGAGCAGGCTGGGAGCTAGCAGGTGGCATGATTTGGGCACACAGAACCTCAGGATGTAACAGCTGGCTGGGCGCTGGCTCAGGACCGCTGCTGGTGAAGAAAGCAGAGTCCAGGCTCCAGGGCAGCCCGTCAGCCCCTTGTCCTTCCTTGGTACTTCTGCTGAGTTTCTGGGCCTGAGGAAAAACCCTGCCCAGACATGTTCTTGGGGGCGACCTGCCACACAGCTGCTGTACGTACCAGAACAAGGACCCGTCCTCACCTCTCCCGTCTGTGCCATGCTCACAGGCTCTTCCCTTCGCCTGGCACGCAGGGCCCCCTGGGCTTCCTGTAGCCTCCCCCACACCTGCACCCCCTCCCCTTCCCTGGCTCCTCCCGAGTGGGGCATCACCCACTACCAACTGCTCAGGCCACTTCCCCAGTCATCTTTGGTCTGTCTGGTTGACTGTGGCACTCCCAGCCTGGTGCATAGTAGGCACTTATGAATAAGAACATGACAAGACAACGCCACCTTGCTCTATGAAATATTGGCAACGTTTTTCTTTAATGTGGAAAATCACTTCCCCACCCTTTCTAGAAGCCTCTCCCTGACACTGCATTCTGGGCAATGTACATACCGTCCTACAATGCTAATTTCTACCCTGTAACTGAGAGAGACAACTAAACGTTGCAAGGTTATTCAAAACCCCTGCCCCTTATCCTCTGACTTCTCCTTAGGGGGAAATTGTGCAGGAATACATTTCCTCATCTGTATGTTAAAGCACGGTTATAATCCACCTATCATGATTGCAATTTTGGGAATCAAAACGGAGATCCTAACAGCAGTGTGATCTACATTTTAGCCACATATATTATAATAAATTAAGTCAAAGAAAGAGTTCTGCATTAACTCCTGCTCTATTTCTTTAATACCCCATAAGAACACGGCAGCCACGGCCCCACCACCAAGAGCTCGGCCTTCCCCACCTGCTGCCCAGGGCTGCCAGAACTGTGCGGACTGGATCAGGCTTCTGCATTGTGGGTTCAAAGCCACCCAAGGCCACAGAGAGGCTACCTGCCACCCCTAGCCTTGACCATGCAGAAGTATCTGAAAAGAAGTAGGTAGAATGGGCTGATGGGAAGGCAGCAGAAAGTGACCTTCATGAGCACGGCTCAGAGGACCTGGCCAGGGAGGTGGCGGGGGTGGCGGGGATGGGAGTACTGCGCTCACCACCTTCATGATTTTGCCTGAGTCCCTGTTTATCCTTGGGCTTCAGTGTCCACTTCTGTGGGGCAAGACTCTAGCTGAGATCCTGATGGTCCAGTCACATCAGGTTTTCATGTCCTATATTTGTTTTTAATATTTACAAATTTGGAACATTTCCCCCACACGTGGTTGCGGTTCCCACCTTTTCCCAAGAAATCCTGTCCTCTCCCGACACCAGGCCCACAGTCCTGAGTAGCAAGGCTTGTCGTGCTGAGTGGCGGGGGCCCCATCCCGTCCCCACCATCACCACCCGGCTGCCCCCGCCCTGCAGGCATTTCTCCAAATTTTCCTTTTTCGCAGAGATGATCCCAGACGCCCTTTCCACCTTTACAAACGGCCTTAATAACCTCAGTTGAGCAAATAACGCAGAAGCCTCCAGACTAATTCTCGTAATTATGATGGGTCTATTATTTCAAAGCCAGCGATGATTGCGGGGTCAGGTACTCAGAGGAAGAGAGAGAGAAACATACTTTAAAGTGATAGCAAATACCCTTTGATTCTTCGCTCGAACACCAAATTGCATCCAGAGATGCCGAGAACGTGTGCACAGAACCTTAGTCAAATTTCAAAGAGGCCTCGGGAGGAAGGGCAGTGATCAGGGAGGAAGGCAGAGCCAACCAAGAGCCTCATGATGTCAAGACCGTGTCCCAGGACTCGGTGGCTGGGCCCAGGGACCAGGAGCAGGGCCGGAGACCTCCTGCCACACCTGTCCGTTACTCATCTTCCCCGGCCTTGGGAGGTCTCACCGCCTCTTCGCTGCCTCTTCACGGGTCTCCTGTCACCGCCTTGCTTCCAATGCTGGCCTCTAGGCACACCCCCACCCTCAGAACCTTTTCTGAACATTTCTCCATGGGGACATGGTGCTCTGGACTGCTCACTAATTTTCATCCTGTGTCTTGATTCCCTCCTGCTTACCAAGAGTACCCCGTGGGCTTGCCTGTCCCACAATCACCGACAAAGCTGAGCACAGGGGTGGCCCATGGAGTCACTCAATAAACACACGTCGGTTGACCTTTCCGTTGTGAAAGACACTATTATTATCTCCTCTGGGGCTTTCCTTTTAGGGCTTCTTCAAAGAGAAAGGAAAGGGCCGACCAGGTGTTGGAAAACACTTGAGACATTTCTGCCCTCATTTCTCACTTAGGTTGTGTTCCTGGTGACGGCCTGAAAGTGGCCCTCTCCCCGCAGCTCCTGACGTGATCCATTCAGCCGTGAGCATCGGCCGGCAGCTGTGCGGTGCAGACGTGCACCAGGTAGCTGGCCCGTGCAAGGAGTGACCGCCCTGCGGGGCCACGGAGGACGTTTGCCTCTCGTCATGAGGCCCCTCGCTCTGTCCACGTCCTCCTCTGCCACAGCAAATGTGCCCGCTGGACCCACTTTCCTTTCTGCCCTTGGCCGTCTCTGGGCCTGTGCAGGGATCTCAGTTGGGTCCCGGACCTCCTCGTTTGACTTCTGGGAGCTGCAATTAGGAAGAGGAAGGCTAAGAAGCAATGTCCTGCCCACCTCTGCAGTGTCCACCGTGGATCTGTGCCTAAGGGCAGGACCAGAGAGCCCGTTTATTTTATCGAGGTCTCTCCGAGTGTCTTCCCTGCTCCCGGGATGACTGAGCACTGGTGAGGTCTTACTTGGTGCCAACGGCATGAGACACTCCCAGGAAGGATGATTAGAGACTAAGCTTTCATCCTGAAGGAGCTTAATATATGCACAAGGGCAGACAAAAATGAACGTCCAGAAAATAACAGTAATAATCATAAAATCTGCACAGTTACAACAGAGGGTCACGTCTACTGAGTGTGCCGAGTACCTCACAGGCGTTACCTAAATCCACCCCCATGGCAGCCCGGGGAGGCAGGAAAGTTTACTACCCCATTACACAGATGAGAAAACTGAGGCTTACGGAGGTTAAAAGACAAGTTCAGGCTCACATAGCTGGAGAGGGGATGGAGTCCAGGTTGCTGGACTGCTGAGACCAAGCTCCGCAAGCTACCTGGAACTGGCATTAACAGTGACGGTTTGTGACAGCGCTGAGTACAAGACGGAGATGAGGGACGAGAAAGGCTGTTGTACATCAGGGCCGAGATGGGTCTTGCTGAAGGCAGCGTGGGAGCCCAGCTTGGAGTGGTAGGTGCGGGGCCAGGTGAGAGGTGCTCTCTGGAGTCAAAAGGAGAAGGTGATTTCCATACAGAGCAAAAGCCAGACCCCAAGGAAAGCCCCAGAGAGAAAAGCAGTGGTGAAGTCCTGAGGGACCCCAGGCCTTCTCACCTACTGTCCTCTCTCAGTCACCAACCCCAACGCCATCACATCATTTTTATTGCATGATGAGACTTTTTGATTCCCTCTTCTCCAACAGGACCTAGGGACTCCAACGTCAGACATCGCCACTGTAAAATCAGTACCACGTGCAAACCCCAGCACACCACCCTGGGTATACCTATGAGGTGAAGAGGAGGCCCCCGGCCGAAAACAGGCTTTTCTAGTTTTTGAAGGTGAGAGTAAATTGAATAACCTCTCCCCAGCCACTCACTCCACTCTGATGATGGCAAACGGCTTCGATCGAATCATCGGTGGAGGACGGTGGAGGGGGTGTGTCTGTGGCCCACGCTCCTCCCTTAGGGAAACACTTTGCAAACATATGCCATTTGGCACAATCTTCTCGGTTTCAAAGACAAAGCCAATCCTTTCAGGGGTCAAGGACCAGAGTGAGGCAGGTAGGGCGGCCCCTGGCTCACCA